>PVIC010001142.1:0-97219 GCA_004025085.1 Thryonomys swinderianus
AAAAAAAAAAAGAAAGAAAGAAAGAAAAGGAGGGTTTGGGTATGTAGCTTAGCAGTACAGCACCCTTACGTTCACTCCCCAGTACCTCTCACCCAAACACACACAGAAAAGACCACAGGCTCTGAGCCACACCCTGGAATCGAACCTCACATGTTGTGTGACTGCAATACTTAATCTTTCTGAGACTCATTCCTTTCTTTCCTCCTTCCCTTCCTTCCTGCTCTTTCCTTTCTGAAACCTCACAGCTCAGATCCGAGGCGCTCCTAGGTTGCCTGGGGGCAGCACTTGTATTACAAGGGTTTGTAACTCTCCCCATATGTAGGCCTTACCCCACCAGCTCTATCCTGAGCATCTGGAACACAGGTGTGGGGTGACTGAGTGGCAATAAATTCCTGCCCTGGTGTTTACTGATTGAGCAAGGCATTTCCCCCTCATCCTCAGTTTCCTTATCTGTAAAACATGGCTAACGCTCACCTGATGACACTGTTCTAAGAACTTGAGTAAATAACGCGCCTTCTTGGACATAGCAGATGGCATGAAGAGCGCTCAAGGCCAAGCTCTCAGTAAACATCTGCTTCTCAAATACTCCCATCCTCTAAAATGGCCCCTTCCCTGCACCTACCCCACCCACTCTTCTCCTTCCTGTCACAGTGTGAGAGAAGGCGCCCCCTCCCCCTGCATCCTGGTTCCTGGGCCTCTGCCGGGCACTTCTGCCTCTGCCGGCCTACGTTCTGTAGCATTACATCTCCTCCCTGCTGGATACGCTTGTCACTGAATGACTGCGCTGCAGTGTCACACCACCTAAAAAGACATAACAGAACCTCCTCTTCCTCCACACCTTTCTAGTTACCACTCCAGCCCTCTGCTCCTTGTACAGTCAAAATCCCTGAGTGAGTTGACACGCTTCCTGTTTCCACTTCTGCTGCCAGTCCTGGTACGCTGTTACCCATCCCTGCACAAACAGCTCTCGTCATGGCCTCCAGTGACCTCTGCGTGACTGAGTCCAGCAGACCATTCTCAAGCTGGCACTTTTCCAGCCTCTTGGAAACATGTGAGACCCAAAACCCTCTACTCCCCTGATCTTCCTCTAGTCTCACTGGCTGCCTTTGTCTCCTTTACTTCATGCCTTAGCCTTGGATAAGGTATAGGAGGATAAGTATAGGAGTCTTCAGGCTGCCCTTAGATCACTTCTTGTTTGTACATTCAGTTAAATAATCTCCTACAGGGCCGGAGGGTTAGCTCAGTGGTTCCAGCGCCTGCCTCGCAAGCGCAAGGTCCTGAGTTCGATCCCCGGAAACCATATACAATGCTGGGTGTGGAGACTCATGCTCACCAGCAATCAATACCACATACCACAGTGCCAGGCGTGGTGGCTCATGCCTGTAATCCCAGCACTCGGGAGGCAGAGATAGGAAGATTGCTGAGTTCAAGGCTTGCCTGGGCTACGTAGTGAGTTGAGGGCCAGCCTGAACTACAAAGCGAGACCCTGTCTCAAAAAAAAAAAAAAAAAATCTCCTGCACTCTGTGGCTTTAAATGCTACATCTAAAAGATCCCCGTGGTTAGATCTCAAATCTAGACCTCCTCAGACTGCTATACTTACATTTCCCCTACTGACACCCTGGGGTCATGTCATAAACACTTCCGATCCAAATCACCAGGTCCAAATCTGAACTCTTGCTCCCTACCGTGGCCTTGCCTTCCTATAGTCCTTCCCCCTTACAAATGGAAACTCTGTTCTTCCAGTTGCTCAAGCCAAAGCCTGTGGAATTATCCTTGGGCCCTATATTAAATCCCAGAGGCCAGATGAGCAAGCCCTTGTTAGGCAGTGCTCCCTTCAAAAAAGAGAGAGTATCTGGCCGCTTCTCACCAGCTCCTTCTTCCCACTCTGGGGCATGTCACCATCACTTCCCACCAGGCTGATTCAACAGTCTCCTGAGCTGCTTGGCTACCTGTCTTCCCCCAAATCCACAGCCACTGCACTCACAGCTGTAGTCCTGTTTTCACGAAGTTAAGTTTATGTCACTGATTTAAAGCCCTCCAGTGTCTTCCTCTCTCACTCCGAACGAAATCCAGATTTCTTATCATGTCCTGGCAGTCTCTCTGGCAATAACCTGCTCCCTGTGTGCCCTCATCCCCAGCAGTACTGGCCTCTGCATTGTTGTGTACACAGGATGGAAATGCTCCTGGAAGGAGGACTTTCTACTTGTTCTTTCTGTCTGGAACACACAGATTGCCCCTCACTTTGGGGCTCTGCTCAAATGCCTGCCTTAGCAGAGTACCCAGCCCCTGTGAAACAGCACCTCTGGCATTCTCTGGTCTCTAGCTCTAATTTTCCTTTCCTCCGACCACCACCTGACATAATTAATTTCCATGTTGGTTTTTTCTATTCCCCTCAGCATCAGTAATGCCCCACGGGGACCCTTGGTGCCTGACAGATAGCATGTGCTGGGCAGGGGCAGGGTGTCAACTGGAAGAGCCTGATATGTGTGGCTCCTGCTGTCTCTACTACCATTTACCTGCCATGTGCTTTGTGTGTGTGTGTGTGTGTGTGGTACTGGATATTAAACTCAGGCCCTTGTGCATCCAAGGTTGGCATGGTACCACTTGAGCTAAATCCCCAGCCTATTATCTGCTATGTGCTTTTTTTTTTTTTTTTTTTTTTTTTTTTTTTTTTGAGACAGGGTCTCGGTCTGTAGTTCAGGCTGGCTCTGAGCTCACTATGTAGCCCAGGCAAGCCTTGAACTCAGCAATCCTCCTGCCTCTGCCTCCCAAGTGCTGGGATTACAGGCGTGAGCCACCACGCCCGGCTGCTATGTGCTTTTAAATAACTGTACTCAACCTCTCGGCACTTTACCCTTGCTGTAAAATCCACCAGAAGATTTTTTGTTTTGAGAGTCTTGCTATGTAGCCCAACCTGGCCTTGGATTCACAGCAATCCTCCTGAGGGGCCGGAGATTTAGCTCAGTGGTTCTGGCGCCTGCCTTGCAAGCGCAAGGTCCTGAGTTCGATTCTGGTAACCACATACAATGCTGGGCGCGGTGACTCATGCCCACCAACAATCAACCAGCAGTCAGCACCACATACCACGGTGCCAGGCGTGGTGGCTCATGCCTGTCATCCCAGCACTCGGGAGGCAGAGACAGGAGGATTGCTGAGTTCGAGGCTTGCCTGGGCTACATAGTGAGCTGAGGGCCAGTCTGAACTACAAAGCGAGACCCTGTCTCAAAAAAAAAAAAAAGGATTAGAGAGTACATTTAAAGTACCTGCTCAGTAAGATGAGCGCTAACAAGCATTCATCTCCTCTGTAGGCTATTTGCAAGGAGTGAATGTGTAGGACAGTCTCCATCTAGCCTGGGACTGACAATTGAAGCAGCACATGAATGTAATGCCACATAGAGGGTGACTGAATTCATTGTCCACATAGTGTCCTGACTCAAGAGTCCCCTAAGCACTGTTTCTGCCAGTAACCAGTTGCCTTCCAAAGGCCCTCAGATGGTGGCTTTGTTGGAGCAGGTCCTGTGAGTTAGACTCTCTGCCTTGCTTTTGATAGAGGTACCCTTTGGTATTGGAAGCAAAGATACCCTTTGGTATGGGAAGCAAAGGTACTTTCTGGGTGTGCGTAGGTCTGTCTAGACCTTATGAGCCATGGCTCGTGGATTCTTGTGTGCCAAAGCGCCCATGTTTGTGAGGTGGCCAACACAGGCCACACTAGGTGACCGGCAGGCCCTGCAAGTTTTTCTGGCTGGTGAGTAAAGGTGCCTACAGTGGTTCTCCCGTTATGCCACGAGGGGGCACTAGAGATTGCTCAGCTCTGGGGAGAATTCCAGGTCTGTTAAGGACGAGAGAGGTGTTGGCTGGCTGTCTTACCTACTAATTTGGTGGGGACTGCCAGCCAAAGCAGGGTCAGGGCAAGGGAATGGAGATCAGAATTCCAGGTTGAATGTCTTTATTGTAAGCAGTAGTGAACCCCTTTTCCTGCCCTCAGACTGCCCATCTGCGGTGAGAAGTGCATCTTTGCCTTCAGATTCATCTGGCTCTGCACAAGGTGTCATTCACTTTGCCACTCCACACATAGGTCATGGCCAGGTCCTTGTTCCCCGGGACCACTGTCCATCTTGGAGGTCCACAGTCCATCAGAGAGGCTGCAGGAGCCTGCTGGTTAGATGGAGGCGCTGAGACCTCCAGGCTCAGCTGTCGGATACTCTTCCACAGCCAAAGTGAGCTGAACATCAAGCATCGCCTGATTCTTACTTCTTTTCCCAGACTTCTCAGTGGTGAGCAGGAGTGTCAAGGGCGGGATGGGCTAGGTTGTACCTCAAAGGGGATAGAGATGCCAGAGGCTTTGGAAGATGGGGTGGGAGGGAGGGAAGACCAGAGAAAGAGTCAGTTAAGTCCCTTGGTGGTATTTTGCCTGGCCCAGTACTTAGCCATTGTCTACAGTCTTGGCAAACCCCTCATTACCAAAGAGATGGTCCCTTGGGCCCAAGATGGACCCTTTCCCCACCAGTGGGTCAGAGCTAAGAGCTAATGTCCCTTCCTGAGCCAGGCACCTTGGAGAACTTGCTTGCCTACTTGCTAAGGACCCCACACCTGCATTCATTTTTCCCTCAGGTTGAGAGAGCCCCCACCCAGGCCAGAAGGGTAGTAGTGCCTAGTGAAGGTCTTGGCTTTCCTGAAACGGTCCCGGCCTGTCCTGACCTGTACTGGAAACGAGGGTCTCCAGGGTGGCTCTTCAGCACCTGGCACACCTCTGGGGGTGGCTCCAAGCCCATCTGCTCTGCTCTATGCCAGCGCTGTAGCCGTGTGATTCCTGCCAGGGTGGGAAGAAAACTAGGGGCTTTGTGGAGGTTGGAGAAGAGTCCAGCCTAGAGAATGGGATGGGGCAGGGCGGCTGTCTCAAGAGCCTCCACAGACCCCAGACTGAGAAGCAGTGCCCGAAAGGCAGGTCTGAGTTCACTCTCCAGACCTGTGGGTGACAAGACTGGCTCAGGGGTGCACCTGGTGGGCGGGGCAGGTTCTCACCTGTGCAGGGCCCATACTCCCAGGCCAGGTCAAACTGCCTCAGCAGCTCCAGCTCTGCTTGCTCCTCGCTGGGGGTCTGGGGCTCTTCCCCTGCAATGACACGCTGCTTCTCAGGCCTGCCCTGGCCTCACAGTTGTGCTGCTCTTCCTGGCTCTCTCCCCACCCCTTTACCTTTATCATCCTGCTACCGGACCTTAAACCTTGGGTCGGAAGTACAGTACATACTGGCTTCCCCTTCCCTCTTGCCCCCACCCACTATGTAGTCCCTGAAGATCCAGTCCCTCTGCCACCCCCATGCTTCAGAGACCTAGTTCTGGTGCCAGTTCCCCCTTGCTGTGCCCGGCAGGCCCCTCCCTCCTCTTCACAACAGGGTAGGAGTCAGTGATGAGCCGCTTCCGGCCCATGGCGGCCACCCAGGCAGGCGAAGGAGGCGACTGCAGGAAGAAACAGGCCAGCGGGCGTGCGAGAGACAGCTGCTGAGACGGAGAGAGAGATGGGGCCAGAGAGAGAGATGGGCCAGTGCCGGGCAGACAAGATGACCCAGACAAGTAAAGAGAGGAAGTCTCCTAGTTCCAGAGAATGACGCTTGCCCCCCGCCCCCACAAACACGCAAACATCAAGACCTAAGCCAATGGCAGGCAGCCGCTGTGGGCGGGGCCCTGACTCTAGCCAATGACAAGGGGCACGGGGCAGGGGGCGGGGCAGCTGCCACAGCTGTGTTCTGGGGGAGGAGGGGTTAGGCTTGGGCGGGGGACCTGTCAAGATGCCCCAGACTTCACCACCTCCTCTTGCCCCCCATTGGTCTACATGGGTCCCCAGGGACTTGCGGAGCGTTATCCTCAGCCTCTCACTTCCCGTTTTCCCTTGCTAGGCAAATGTTCTTTTCAACCTCGCTAATCCCCGTGGCCGGTTTGTAACTCCCCTGAGCCCAGCTGGAACCTTCCTCTCTGACTCTTTGGCTGCGGAGCGCTGTGGGGGTAGATCTGGAGGTCCGAAGAGTTTGGCCTAATCCAACCCCCCTTCCCCGTTCTCACCCCACCCTCACCGACTCCAGGAGACCTGGCGGGAGAAGCCTGTGCGTTCCGAAAGCTCCTTTCTCACAGTCTGCGCCGGAGACACTGCCCACTCCTAGTCCAGGCAGGCCATTGCCTTGTCGGCCCTCCCACAGCCTGCCCCTGACCGCCCGACTGGGCAGGAAGATTCCATACCAGGCAGGAGGCCAGAGGAGGGTCTGCCCCCCCATCACAATGTGCTTGGATCCTCAGTTATTCACTGGCCGTATCTTTCCTATGCTTATGAACATAAGAGTATCAGCAAACTTAACCCTCATAGTACTCTTAGCATGTGCCAAGTACTGTGGTAAGCATTTTCACACATAGTAGCTCAAAATAGATACCAGAAAGGTTTCCAAAGCAAGAAGGATAGACTGATACTATACTAACAGGCTTTGTGAGGCCCCCATCAAACCGCAAACCCACCTCAAACCCACCTGTACCCGGAGCTCACAGGTTGCAGGGAGAGGGGCTGTCATTGTGAAGCTATAATTCCAAACAGAAGAGAAAGGGTGGGTCAGAGCTCCATGGGGCCACAAGATGATTAGCATCAAAGGCCTTTTGGAAGAGGTAGGCTGCTGTAAACAATGTGTCTCAATTCTCCACCCATGACCTTTGTCTGGGGCTCTTGTCATTCGCTGACTCACCCCTACTCTCACCTCCCCCTCACCAACTTCCTGGCAGCAAGTGAAAGTGCTGGCCAGTGGGAGTCTGGGAACCAGCACTGGGACCAGCCCAGCACTAATCACCCTCAAGAAATCCCATCCGGTTCTCTCTTCCGGGGTACAAGGGCCAGTGCGTGCTCAGAGGCCTCTGCCTTCCTTCCTCTCTACAGCTCTGGGATTTGAGAATGGAGCAGAATGTTCTGGAGAGACCACCTGAGGGGAAGAGCAACCAACTGTGTCTTGGGGGCCCTTTTCCTGTCTAGCTCTCCTCACCAGTCTCCTCAAGGAGGAAAGGCTGAGAAGGAAGAAGCTGTGGGTGCAAAACCCAGGGCTGTCCAGCCCCTCCCTTCCTTGTTGTTTTGGCTTGGCCGGGTCTCATCTCCCCATCTGCCTCATAGGGTAAAGAGGGCCCACATCCGGGCAGAAAGGCCCCTGCTGAGTTGGGCAGGATGGTAGGGAGGGCCCTTTCACAGTCTGGGAAGGTGTAGGATCCAGTCAGGCGCTGAGCACTTGGAGGCATGGCACCCAGCCTGTGTGCCAGCCACTTCCCTGAAGAGCCCCTGCAAGGGGCTCCTGGGCTCTTCCCACAAGTGTGTAGCACCCACCAACTGAGTCCATAAGGCCCCAAGGGAATAGGGAGTCATGGGTGGGGCAGACCCCTCCTCATTCCTGGTTCCTCCCACCCTTGAAAGCTGATAGCCGTGGGGCCTGCCACCGCCCAGGGAGCGTGAAATGGGGTGTGCCGCTGAGCAGCCACAGCAGCTCCCACTGCTGCCTAGGCCTATTCCTTTCTCTCCTGTGGGAGCCACTGGCACCCTGATTTGTTCTGTGGTTGCCTCCCTGACCGCCTTTGTCCTTGTCTGCTTCCCCAGCTGTGCCTGGCTCAGGTCTGGCTAACCTCCCCACTCAGCCTAGAAGACGTCTCCTGTGGGCTTTCTCTCCTCAGCCAGGCCCCAGAAGGGAGCCAGAGTGGTCAACATAAGTGCAAGGGTTCTAGGATTGACCTTCTGGTCTGGAGTTGAAGGAATTCTCTCCAGCCAGTATGACTTCCTCTCCTAATCAGATGGCAGTAAGACTGAGCCCCAGTGGAACACTGCCATACGGGGAATTTGAAGGCACCCGTGCCCTGCTGGCATCCTTCCTCACTCAGCGTCTGGGCACCTGGATCTCTAAGGTGTGCCAGAAATTTGACTGGCCCTCAACCTGCCTTAGCCTCAGGTCTTTTCCTCCTTTACTCTCCAACTCCTGCCCCTTCTGCTATCTTTCCTTTACTAGAACCCCTTTCCTCCTACTTAGGCATCCTACTTCAGGGCCCATCTCCCAAACCACTGTCTTCCTGGAGCGAAGTTTTTCTCCTCTGGGAAGTGCACAGAGTCCCAGTCATAGGTTCTTTGTGTCAGCCCTGACACCACAGACTAGCGAAGGTACCCTCAAGGGTGACCTTTGCATGTTGGCAACACTCAGTATTCTTGTTTCAAGGCCGAGTTGAAAGTTCTGAGGAGCCCAAGAATGAAAAGACCTGAAAGAGGGGCCAGGGATTTAGCTCAAGTGGTTCTGGTGTCTGCCTTGCAAACGCAAGGTCCTGAGTTCAATTCCTAGTAACCACACACAACAGTGCCAGGCCTGGTGTCTCAGGCCTGTAATCCCAGCATGTGGGAGACAGAGGCAAGAGGATTACTGTGAGTTCAAGGCTAGCCTGGACTATACAGTGAGCTTAGGGCCAGCCTGAACTACAAAGCGAGACCCTGTCTCAAAAAATAAAGAGCCAGGCATGGTGGCTCACGCCTGTAATCCCAGCACTCGGGAGGCAGAGGCAGGATGATTGCTGAGTTCGATTGCCTGGGCTCCATAGTGAGCTCAGAGCCAGCCTGAACTACAAAGCGAGACCCTGTCTCAAAAAAAAATAAAAATTAAAAAATAAAGAAAAGAACTGGAAGAGAAGCCCACTGCCTTCCTGGGGGCTGGGCCCACTGCTGACTGCTCTAGGGAAAGAGGGATTAGGCCTGGTTTAGCTCAGGTTTGGTTCAGATGATACGGCGGGACGGGATGAGGTGGGATCAGCGCTTGCTCTTGCTTTAGAACCCTTTTCCCTCCCCCAGGTCATCAAGGGGCTGGTGAGGAGAGCCAGGTAGAGCTGGAAAAGTACAGGCAGGTGAAGGGAGGGGAGCAGCGGGCTGGGACCAGCAGGCTATGGGGCATGCCCAGCTCTTCTTCCCTCTTGCCGTCATCTTCCTGCTGGCCTGAGGCACTGCCACCACCCTGCGCTGGAAATAAGGCTAACTCAGGGGTTCTGGGCAGACAGCTGAACACCCTCAGGCCCCAACTACACACATCCTGAGCCCCATTCCTTACCTTGTGGTGAGATTCTTTCAGAAGTGCCTTTTGGTCCCTCACTACCCTCCCAATAGCCTGTCTTTTTCCTGATCCGGGTTATCTGGTGTAGTGGGCCTAAAGGGCAGGAGTAGGAGAGGAAAACTTGTCCCCTTTGTCTCTAGTGTCTCTTCTTCCCTGTCCCTACCGTCTTCCACACCTTTTCAAGTCACCTCTGTTTTTACCTAGGCCATCCTAGTCCAGGATAAACTCCAGGAAGTTTGAAAGGGGGCCTTCAGGCCATTCCTTACCTTGGCCACCAGGTGTCAGACTTTGTCCAGCTGGGAAGAAGGTGCTCCTAACACCCACTCCCCGCCATCAGCCAGGCCTCAGAAGTTAGGACAAGTTGGGAAGAGGCAGAGAGGTGACTCTTGAACTGGTGAGGCCTAGGCCAAGGAACCTGGAAGCTGAGTGTCTGAAGAGCCAGGGACTCTAACCTGAGGGTGTTCACAGGCCCCACCACCCACTGACAAGAGCTTTGTCTCCTGCTGGGAAATTGGGTACCAGACTGAGTCAGGGAGGTCAAGAATTGAAGGGTCAAAGGCAGCGCCAGTTGTGGCTCTAAAGAATGGAGAGCTGAGAGGAAGCCGCCCATCAGAGCACCCAGCCAGGCCTGAATCACTGACCCTTGCATTTTAGACTGGAGGGAACAGGGAGCTCTTTCTGCTTTCCTCATTAGGGCTGGGCTGTGGTCAAAGTGTAACAAGTAGGGGTGGGAGCTCAAATGAGCCCCTCACACCCTGAGTCCTGGACGTTGGGTCAGTGTTTGCCTCAGAGTCTGATGATTGCCATCTCCCATCAGAACCTCGCTGTGCTCACTCCTATCCTCCAGACAGTTGCCTCCCCTCCCAATTGACAGTTCTCCTTCGTGTGTTTATTTTCTCAAATTCTAGGATACTTCAAAGCACCAAAATGACAAGGAGGTTTCTAATCTATACGCTGTCTGTCTGCAGAGGCCCTCTCTCCCTCCCTCCTCCTCTGTAGCCTTGGTTGGGGGTCATAGGAGTCCTAAAAATAAGGCCTCCCCACACAAGGCAGCAGAGCTCCAGGTAGGGTTGGCCTCTGGGCACCTGGGTTCTTCACTCTAAGGCCATACTTAAGAGGTAAGTGGCTCATGCCTGTCCTCCCAGCACTCGGGAGGCAGAGGCAGGAGGATTGCTGAGTTTGAGGCTTGCCTGGGCTACATAGAGAGCTCAGGGCCAGCCTGAACTACACATTGAGACCCTGTCTCAAAAAAAAAAAAAAAAAAAAAAAAAAGAGGTGAAATTTAGGCAGCCAGAGAACTTCTCACATCTCTTGAGGCAGCTGTACCTAGAGAACCAGTGATAAGTGCACAAAAAATACTAATAATCTATCAATTAACAAGAGCTGTCTGATGCTGCCAGCAATTTCACAAATACACTGAGGGCTACAGTGCTAAAACTCTAAAGAGGGACCCATACCCCTGGCACTCTGATAAGGAGCTATTTGGAGGGAGAGTTCAAGAATTCAAACTCTAGCTGGGTTTAGTGGTATGTTCCTGTGATCCAGGGAGGCTGTGGCAAAAAAAAAAAAAAAAGTCAAGGCCACTCTGGGAAATTTAACAAGATTTCTTAAAACAAAGAGTAGCAAGGTTTGGTGCTCGCTTTGGCAGCACATATACTAAAGAGTAGCAAGGTTTGGTGGCACACGCTGTCATCAGCACTGAGGAGGCTGAGACAGGAGGATAGCTATGCGTTCAAGGCCAGTCTGGACTACATAAGTGAGTTAAAGGCCAGCCTGAATATAGGGAGCCCTTGTCTCAAAAACTCAAAACCAAAGCCAAAAAAATCCCTACAAAGCTGGGCGTGGTGGCTCACGCCTGTAATCCCAGCACTCAGGAGGCAGAGACAGAAGGATTTCTGAGTTCGAGGCTTGCCTGGGCTACATAGTGAGCTCAGGGCCAGCCTGAACTACAAAGCGAGACCCTGTCTCAAAAAAAAAAAAAAAATCCCCACAAAATAAAAAGCTGGGATGAGGCTCAGTGTACTAAGCCACACTCTTTATACCCTGAGCAAGAATGAACTCTGGCACCCGCACATGCAGCACCCTCCAATCAGTTCCCTTCTTGTTCTCCTCCACTCCCCACCCTCCCTGCACTTTGCGGCCCAGGGGCTCACTCAGCATGATAGTTTCTAGAACTACAGAGTCCCTTGTTCCTTGCCATTCCCGTCTTGCCCATCCGCAGTCTTGGGAAATCCCCTCTTGACTCTGTTCCTGCCCCAGCCACCTCTGGCTTAGTAGGAAGTGCCACAGTTCATACTGAATGAGCTCCTGATGAAGCTAGCTGACACCCCCTGGCTCTAACCTTGTGGCTGCCCAGCTAGCCTTTGGCTTTGCCACTGGCTATCTACTTAGTCCACTCCCCCAACTTCTCCATTCTTCTCCAGCCACCACCTCCTCACTCCACAATAACATGTTTAGATCTCTTCTTTTTAGAAACAACCACCACAAAACAAACAAAATACCTTCCGGCATCCTTTCCCTTTACCACCGAACTCAGAGGGAATATATTTACTCCTACTTTCTTTCACACTGTATCTTTGTCTCACCATTTGGTGTCTGCCTCTTCCCCTACTTTTAAAGATTGCCTGAGACTTCCTAACCACCAAAGCCAGCAGATTTATCTCTACATTCTTGTCTCCATTCCCCTGGGGCATCTGAGATTGTTGATCAGCTGCCTCCTTCAAACTCTTCCCTCAACTTCTAAAACACTCCTGTCTTGAACACTCATTAAATCAGTTTAAATCAAATTAACAAGGACATTACTGTGCCAGATACCCTGCTAAAATGCTGTCAGGATGCAAAAATGAACAATTTCGGATTCTGCCCTAAAGATACTATGCACATAAAGGAGGCAAGCAGCCTTAATCAACCTCCCTCCTGCCTCTTCTCCACCTGTCCTGATTCTGCCTGTCTTCCCAGGCTGGTATTACAGCTCACCTGCTGCAAAAGGTGACCAATGAGCACTTGCTGTGTGCCAGGGACTGGAGATACAGTGATGGCTGTGGACACTACCTCCTACCTCCTCTCCTAGGCCTTCACCCCACCAGGTGCCTTATACCCTAGCATTTGGAGGTGGTGTTTTTGTTATGTGTTTTAGAGATAGGCTCTTCTTGTGTAGTTCACACTGACCTTGAATATACTATTTGGTCCAGGCTGGCCTCGATCTGCAGTGAACTTCCTCCCCCACTGCCCTAACCTCCCAAGTGCTGGGATTCTAGCTAGGTATGGACCACCACACCTGGCCAGCATTGGGCCTGAGCCTCTGGCTCAGCCTCCAGAGTAGGTGGGATTACACGCATGTGCCACCATGTCCAGCTCCTGTTCCGTTTCTAGATTGTTTTGTTCCATACATTAATGGAATGCCTTTATTTATTTTTTAAATTTATTTTTGGCACTTTCTTTTTTTGTGGTACCACTGATTGAACTCACGATCTTGTTCTTGCAAGGCAGAAGCCAGCACCACTGAGCTAAATCCCCAGCTGTATTTGCCTTTTTGAAACAATCTTGCTATATAGTTCAGGCCAGGCTTGAACTCACTGTGCAGCCTAGGCTGACTTCGAACTCATGATCATCGTCTGGCCTCCCAAGTGCTGGTTGAGATTACAGGCGTGCACCACCACACCTAGTTTGGAACACCTTCAAACTGGTGCCTCAGCTATGTACTCGGATAGAGAGAGAAAGGGAAGAGTCAGAGTCTGTTCCAGGTAGCATAGTAAGGTCTAACCTCCACAAGGACAGGACCTTACTACCCTTGCCCTCGTCTTCCTTCTAGCCCTTTGCTTAGAGGTTTGCATAGAGCAGGCCTTGATGCATTTCCCCTGAGCAGCTCAGAGACTTTCTCCTTTCTGTTTTGTTAGGCTGAGAGGACTTGTAGTCATCCCTGGCCACGTCTGGGTGGATGTCTCAGTCGCTGTAGGTGGCACATGTTCCACTTGGGAACATTTCACAGAGACTGGCTGGGCCACAACCAGCTCCAATTGCTCTTGCACCTATATTCTGACTCTGCATTTTTCTAGTGGCTCATGCACCTTTTTTTTTTTTTTTTAGTTTTTTGAGACAGGGTCTTGGTTTGTAGTTCAGGCTAGCCCTGAGCTCACTATGTAGCCCAGGCTGGCCTTTAACTCCCGGCAATCCTCCTGCCTCTGCCTCCTGAGTGCTGGGATTACAGGTGTACGCCACTACATCAGCACTGCAGTACCAGGAATTAAACCTGGGACTTTGCACTTAGCAGGCAGACACCAGAACAACTGAGCTAAATCCCCAGCCCAGCTCATGCACTTTTGAGTACCTCTTCCTCCATACTTAGGAGTTTTGTTTTAATTATTTTTTTTAGTTTGTTTGTTTTGTTTTGTTTTTTTTAGATCCTTTGTACCCCGGGTTGGACTTGAACTCATGGCAATCCTCCTGCCTCTGGCTCCCAAGTGCTGGGATTACAGGCGTGCAACACCACACCTGGCAAACATATTAATCTTTATTGTTTCTGTTACCTTTTCCAACATATATATATATAAAATATATCCCCATTTTACAGATGGAAGTGAGAGACTAGAAAGCTTTGTCTATAGTTATTCAGCTATCAGGGTATGGAACTGGATTTGAGCTTAGATCTGTCCCACATTGCTCACATCCTCTTGCAGTCCAGTAGGAGGTCTCCTCCCCCTAAATATGTTGTCCTGAGGTAAGAAGAAAGACCAAGAGCCAAAGAACAAGTGACAGCCATTTGCGATGATGAGACACTACTTGGTTCCTGCAGGAGAGGACAGGTTGTAGGTTACACAGTGCCCCAGTGCTGGAGAGAGGAGAGCTGCTTCCTCAAGCCCTTTGCACCTGCACTTCCCTGGGGTGAGGGGCTATGGAAGGTGAGGCTGGAAGGACCAGGAGCACAGCCAAGCGCCCTAGACAACCAGGCGATCAAAGAAACTAAATTCTGGGGCAAGCATTTTATTTGTTAATACAAGAATAGAAATTCTGCAATAAATATCATCTAATAAATAACATCTCCAAATAAATAAATATTAATACAACAAACTTAAGAGTCATGAGTGGGTGGGGCTGGGGAGCAGGACCTGGGAGAGCCCCCCCCCATACCCCACAATGCTACTGCAATGTAAACTTTCAGGAAACCCGTGGCTGCAGCTGTGGCTGCCTTTCCCAGCCCAGGCAACCACAGACACCCTGGAAAGGGTGGCAGAGGGGAGGCACTTGGATGCCGGCAAGAAAATTCAAGGCAAGGTCCTGATGCTCCACATGGTTTTTTTTGCCACCCTGTGCCACTGACTGCCTTGGTGACGGCTGGGTCCCGTCTGTCCCTGTCCCTCTCTGTCAGCATACCCTCTTCTGGTTTCTTGGCCACCTCCAGTAAAGGCCACCCCTTCCAATTTTCATCCCGTCTCTTCTTTAGACTCATTGGCAGGCTTGTTTCCTGAACCGGATGTGGAGAGTTACTGGGGTAAGGGAGCAACACTCATCCGAGGAGGCAGCCAAAGGGCTTCACCTCAGAAAGGCACATGCTATGGTGGCCACTGCTGCTGCCTTTCATGTGTGCTTCTGGAAGGTTTGCACAGGGGCTGGGTGTGCACTGGAGGTGGTGGGCGGGGAAGTAGGAGGTGATGAGAGCCATTCTACTCCCGGAGCATTACCTCTGTGAAAACATGACAGTGCCTGTGCTCCTCTTCTCCAGACCCATAGGCCTCTGGGAGCTGGGCAGGAGATGAAGCTTACCACACCACACCCGTGTCCAAGGCCAGGGAGAGACGGGGCTCCCACTGTCTATCTCCTGGCTCAACAAGTGTTGGCATATGGGCCACCCCCCTCCCCGCCCGAGAAGGGAGCAGGACTTGAAGGGGGAAAAGAGGATATAGTAAAGGTCAGAGATCAGAAGCCATGGGCCTCCAGGTGGAGGGTGATCGCAGCTGCTGGAGGCTGCATTTTCTTCTTAAGCCTGTTGAAGTCCTTGGCTGAGCGCCACAGCCAGGTCTGCAGCTCCTTCAGCAGCCAGAAGTCATCCATCTTCTGGAGGAAGTCACTGTGGGCAGGGCCAGGGGCCCAAGTGGGTTCAGTCCCTGGCAGAGGCTGGGGCAGCGGGTAGCCCAGAGCTGCCATGACTCCCGCGATGCTTCCCAGCAGGCCCTGGAGGCTTGTACAGAAGTGGGCCAGGCTTCGGCGCAGCTCTGCAGTGGCCGCCTGACGGTTGAGGCCACGCAAGTAACATAGGAGGTGGCTGTAGGCCTCATAGTTCTGAGTCAGCCGCAGTTTGTCATTGAGGCTTCGCCACACTTCCAAGTTGACAGTGGCCCTGGGCAGAGTCTCTGCCCCCAGCCGAGGTGGATTGAAGTCAGGCTCATTGAAAGGCGGCCCCAGGTAGTTCAGCTGTGGAAAGGAGAGGGCGATGGGGAAGGAGGAGGGCAGAGCAGCCAGCGCCCACTGAGGAGATACCTGTCCTTAAAGCTTCTGTTTCACATGACCCCTGACACTGCCCCTGTTTCCACACTAGGCCTCTCTGGGCCTCCCCTGGGTTTTTCCATCAAGGAAGCCATTTGTATGGAGGTGACAGTTGAAGCAGTGAGGGTGATGAGCTTTCTTATGGAGAAGTGTAGAAAGAGAAAACCACGCAGGAGCCACTGAGGAAGGACGCGTTGACTGGCCGAGTTGGCAAGCTTGGGCGAGTGCCCACCATAGGGCAGAGAGAAGAAGAAGAGTCACGAGGAGCCAGGAGGCCAGGCTGGAGAGGTAGAAGGTGGCCCAGGAGAGTGCAGAGGCCAAGAAGAGGAGCTCAGGAAGGCAGCAGTGCTCCACAGTGCGGCTGCAAAACAGCAAGAAGGAAGCTTAGAAAATGCTGTGGGGTTTGGCGAGGAGATGCCTCACGACCTGGAGAGAACACTGTCGTGGCCAGGAAGCCAGCTTGCAGGGGGTTAAGGAGTGAGTGGGTGGAGAGGAAGTGGAGGCAGAGGGTGTAGACCACTCCTTGGAGAAATTTGGCAGGGGAAGCCAGGAGAGAAAAAGGGTCGGAGTGAGAGGGGGAAGCAGAGTCAAGCAAAGGTTTCCTGCACAGGGAAACTGGAGAGAGGAAAGTCATTATCACAGGCAGAGGAGCCACTGGCATTAGAACATCTCTTTGATGAGCCTGGTCCCTCTGGCTAAAGGGACGGAGTGAAGGGCACTCACCAGCACCCTAAGGTGCGACCCGCGCTGTGAGCAGGGCCACAGAAGGAACTAAGGCAGGCTCAGGAGGGAGCAGGAGAAGCAGGGGTATGGAAGAAGGTGTAGTATAGGGAAAAGTCCAAGGTCCTTGCCAGCCCTCAGGGGAATGGCCTGGGGCCCAGGGAAGGGATGTGGGAGATGTGTAACTGGGA
Organism: Thryonomys swinderianus; assembly: GCA_004025085.1. NCBI lineage: Eukaryota > Metazoa > Chordata > Mammalia > Rodentia > Thryonomyidae > Thryonomys > Thryonomys swinderianus. The sequence continues at coordinate 16,487 of PVIC010001142.1, forward strand.
TGGAAAGAGAAGAGGGGCGAGGCTTGGGATAGGCAAGGGCCCAGGGGGAGGTTCACACGCTGACAAGCACAGAGACAAACTAATTTCCTCGGTGTATCCTGGGGCTGAAGCCAGCTCCCCCGCCACCCTCCTCCCTTTTCCTTCCCTGGCTCCAGAGTAGGGTCTGGGATGTGGAAGAGGAACACGGGAAGAGGGGGCTGGTTCCCCATGGTCCTTGGCTCCTCTGACCCTTCTTCCTTCCCTCTTGGGCTCCCTGAACACCTCTAGACCACCCCCAAATCCTTATGGCAGAGCCACCTTCCACATCCTGAACCCCCTGCCACTACTGGCCTGGGTTCTGTGCAGCCCCCTTCCCCCATGATCCCCCTAAGAGGCCTGGCTAGGATGGGAGAGGCAGACAGAGAGGCCCATGGGTCCAAAGCAGCAGGGCCCCAGGTCTGGGGGCAGAGGCGAGCTGGAACACAAGCATGGGAGGTGGGGCCCCTCCATCCCCACCCAGCCCCACCCGTGCAAGAGACACCACAACATGGTGTAAACAGAGGAGACTTCCCCAGCCCCCAGGGGGAGGCGGGCGGCTGGGCTGGCAGCCAGTGGGGCAATGGGCCAAGGCGGGTGCGAGGCCTGCCCACATGCCTAGTCCTGGGGCCAGGGATGGGGGGGTACCTAAGAGGGAAGGGCAGGAGATGGGCAAGACAGGGAGACTGCCTAGAGCCAAAGGGCCCCTCCCCATCACCCCTTCATTTACCAGGACCCTTCCACCGTCAGCTCTCTCTTCCCCCAACTCCTTTGCTCACTTTGCCCAATGCCCAGAGGACTAAGCTGTATACTCACGTAGGTCCCAGCCAGGCTTCGGAGTTGATGCTCCAGGTAGCGGGTGAGGTCATAAGTTTTCTGGATGGAGGGGCCAGGCCCTGGGTCCCCTGTGCGATTGAGAGCTGGCACTGCCGGGAGGTGCCAGAGCACTGTGCACAGGCAAGCTAACATCCCCCACGAGTCCCCTGCAGACAGGATGAGCAAGAAGCATGAGGGTGGATGAGGCCCGCGTGGGAAGGCAGCTGGCACCCCCTCAGGTGTCTGTCCTCCTTCTGGGCTGGAGGGTGGGTAGGGTGAGATACCAGATGGGAGGCAGAGAGGACAGAGGAGAAGAAGTGTTCCTGGCCCGGGTGTGGGTGGGTGGGTGAGAGTGTGTATGTGTTTGTGTGGACAGGACCTGGCACTTGTAGTTCATTAGTAGATATGTAAGAGTATATCTGGTTTGAGGCAGGAGGATCACAGAAATTTCGAGGCCAGCCTTTGTTACACAGTGAGTTCAGGGTGAGCCTGAACTACAAAAGGAGACCCTGTTTTGAAAAAATGATAGATTGATAGATAGATGATAGATAGATGGACAGGTAGATAGATAGATAGATAGATAGATAGATAGATAGATAGATAGATAGGGATATCTGTCAGTTTAGAACCTTTGGCATATGTGTGTATGCAGAGGGGCAGGCCAGGCCCAGAGACTGTGGGTCAGTGTGCTGGCTTCCAGATGCACCCTAGCTCCTCTCCTAGTTCCTGGTCCCCTTGCAGCTTAATGCGAGCAGAAAGGTTGCAACAGCACACGTCAGTGTTGGCAAGCTGAACAGCCAGCCCTGTGGGAGGCAGGAGAAGGCAAGGATAGGGCCAGACAGCCGGTCGGGCTGAAGCACACACCTGGGGCTGGTTTATGGAGTCCTGTGGGTGTATTCCAGGATATGGTTCCTGGGTATGGGAAGTAGAGGATAAAGTGAGGCTGAAGATTTAGTTTTCTCCTCTGGGACTAATGGCAGTGTGGAGGTCTACATTACCATCCTTAACCAGGGTGTGGAGGGGATGCAAATGGGAGAGATAAGCATTTGATAGGTTGTTTGTCAGTTGAAGACACTGAGGGTTTAAGACATCCTGGAATGCCCAGGGGCCAGGGCTCCATGTTGTCAGAGGGCACAGGTGAGGTCCCAGGTCAGGATTTAATGCACTTTTGGGATAGGACAGGGTAGGGATACAATTGGTTTGGCCTAGAAGGTTGAAGGACTAGGTTACTTTTAACATTTCAGATTAGTTTAGACTTGGGATTCGGCTGATTGAGTGTGGTTGAGGTTTGAGTCCGGCAGGGGGATGTGGTTAGGTTTGGGAGGCAGATGGTTAGCAGGGATTAAGGTCTGTGAATTTGTTGATTTAGATGCTAGATGGGGTGATGCTTGGCATGTCATAAAGAGTAGGGCTAGTTTGGGTTTTAAGCTTGGATAGGTATGAGGTCAAGTGGTTTCTTTCCTCTAGTTTATATTTTATACTTCCAGATCTTTCTATAATGCCATGTTGTTTTGATAGAGATAAGTTGAAAGGTTTAATAACCTGACTTACACTTACAGCCAGGAAAGGGTTTGGATTTGTCTCTGGGGTTTTGAAGAGGGTTACTGTCTTGAACAGTCTAAAAGGTACTTATGGGGGGAGGAGGACTTTTTTACAGTGGCTCAGCTAGTCAGTGAGCCTCTTCTCAGATGCTTGACTGCCCAGATTTCCTGACAGAGTGTGGAGTGGGGATGCCAGTGGCTCAGTGGTCCTGATCTTTTGGGTAAAGGGTTGGTGATTTGAGGTGTGTGTGTGTGTGTCTGTGTTTAGGATAGGGAGCAGGGTTGGGCACTTAACTACTCCCTGGGAAAACAGGTTTCACTTTCTTTCACTCTCTTCTACTTACACTTCACTCCTCTGAAAGCTCCTCTCAGCCTACCTCTCTATCACCTGACTTTGAGTTCCTTTCTATTCCCTGATCTTCATGTGCAAAGACAATTCCAGGACCTTCTCCTCTACATGAAGCCCTGGGCTGTCCTTTGCCTGAGATCTGGCTGACTGTCCTCCAGGAACCTATGTGTACAAGGGAGGGTTACTTTTGGAGATTTGAGACCTGCTGAAGGTGGCAGCAGCCCTTCCAGACTTGACATAGCTTTCAGGATGGAATCTGACCTTGCCCAGAATTAGTAGTAATGTCAAGGTCTCATTGAAGCAGGAATCAGAGACTGAGCTATTCTTTTCACCCCCAACTCTGCTCCAGGGAGCTGTTACCCAGAGTTCTGGGACTGGGCTCTGTCTGTCCCATGCCAAAGAGGGGTGGCTGGAAATCCAGCCCTGAGTCTGTTTCCCCTTAGCCTCCTGGGTCCTGTGGGACATCCCTAGGGGGACCTGCTCCCCACACAGGGACAGCAGGGCAAGAAGCCTTTGAATAAACAAGAGCTAAGTCATCTGGGCAGAAAAAAACGGCTCATGAAATTAACCAGACAAGGCCGGTGTTTCCAGGAATATTTCAGTTCTGAGGTAACTATGTCACTGCAGGCTGGGGTGGGGGGTAGAAGAGAGAGCCGAAGGAGCTGACTGACCAGCTGAGAGAAACAGAAAGAGGCAAGGAGTCTCAGGAATCACAGGGAGAGGAGATGGGAGGAGAAAGGGCAGGTGGAAGGACAGGGCTCTGCTATAACAGTGTCCTTGCTGGACGAGATGCGCCCATGTTTCAGGCAGCAAAGCTAAAAGCTGTCTGGGGCAGAGAACACCTGAGCTGGGGCAGGAGTGTGCAGTGGGCTTCCAGAGCCCTCATCCATTCTCTTCTTTACCTTGTCACGGTGTGCAGGTGGACCCCACCATAGGGCCATGTCTCAGGTCCTTCCCCCAGCCCTGGCCCCCAGCCCACTCTAGCCCCAGCTCTGCCTCTGGCTGCTGCCCACTGATTGTTTACATCCCGTCTCCTCCTTGTGTTTATAAATCCAGCTGAGCACGTGAGGAGCTAATGAGAGCAGCTCACGTTTCCTGCTGCAGCCCCCTTCCCGGTCCTGGCCCCCACCAGGGCCAGCCCCTAATTCTGTCCAGATCCCTAGGCCCTGGGAACCGAGGCCCCCCTCATGAACATGAACACACACACACACTGTCTTAGCCCACGCAAGCGCAGGGCCACCCCAACATGCTACACAGGCAGGCACACCCATGCATGTCTTCAGCCAGCTGCCCCTTAGTCCCTGCTATCTTCCAGGCCAAGCATACTTAGTGCGTGTGGCGGAGCTCCGCAGTACAGATGTCCAGGGTGGCTAGGGTGGAGACTGCACCTGGGACTGGGGACTGAGAGCTGTAATCCCTAAATGTTGGGGCCAGGGAGGCCCTGTGGAGTTCCAGCAATTCCAAAAGGCTGGGCTAATTATGGGAACAAGAAGGCCCAGCCCTCAGGCCAGAACAGAGCTGTTGTGTGGTGCCTTGGAGGGGTCTTGAGAGAAACCTGGGTGGAGGGACCTACTGTGCGGTGTGTACATTGTGGTGTAAGGAGCAGGCACTAGGACTTCAGGACACTGTATTACAGATGCCTCCCGACCTGCTTGCCTAGGGAAAAGCTCATAGAAATCCAGCTTTCCCCATTATCTGATCTGGATGCCCTCTAATCCCTTTTCTTCTTTTTTGTTGTTTGGTTGGTTTGTTTTGTTTTTTGAGACAAGGTCTCACTTTGTAGTTCAGGCTGGCCTTGAGTTCATTGTGTAGCCCAGGCAAGCCTGGAACTCAGCAATCCTCTTGCCTCTGCCTCCCAAGTGCTGGGATTACAGGCATGAGCCACCACGCACCCTGCACTGTGGTATGAGGTACTATTGATTGTTGGTGGGCGAGAGTCACCACACCCAGTATTGCTGTATGTGGTTACCAGGGATGGAACTCAGGACTGTGCACTTGCTAGCAGGCTCCAGAACTACTGAGTTAAATTCCTGGCCCCAGCTGGTTGGTTTTTTGAGATAGGGTCTCATTATGTGATCCAGCTGTTATCTTATTTTTTATTTTTTGGAGATAGTTTCTCCCTGTGTATGTCAGACTGGCCTCGAATCTACTATGTGGCCCGGCTGGCCTTGAACATGTGGCAGTCTCCCTTCCTCAGTCTCCCAAATGCTGGGATTACAGGCATGTGCTACCATACCCATCATCCTCTCTTTTTTCTTTGCCTTCTGCCCTGGCCTGGGTTCCCTCTTGGTCCAAACTGCTCAGAAGTAGTAGGGTAGTCTACGGCCGTACCACCCTGAACGGGCTGATCCTGTCTGATCTCGGAAGCTAAGCCTGGTGGGCCTGCTTAGTGCTTGGATGGGAGAAGTAGCAGGGTCAGTGGGGACAACACAGCCTGAAAGTCAGGATGCCTATCTGGCGACTGAGAGCTCAGGTAAGGAGGCTGCACTGTGCACATCACCTCCTCCCAGCTGAAACATAGGGCTCCTCCATCTCTCCTGGGGTCTCCAGTATCCTCTCCTGCCCTTCTGGTCCAACCCAAATGACAAGAAACCCAGGTCCAGGGAGAGAAGCACAGGATGGCCCGGCCCCTGGCTTGTGAAATCAGTCACCAGTACTTAGGGCTTTGGATAGAGAGAAGAAGGTTCCTGAGTATGCCACAAGAGGGCCCCGGGTGAGCTCAGGGAGAGGAGGGCGAAGGCCGGGGAGCTGAGCAGCCAGCTGAAGGCAGAGGTAGAGGGAAAAAGTAAAGGAAATAGTCCTGAGCAAGTGTGTGGTGAGCTGGAAAGGGTGGTATTATCAAGAGTGTACAGAAGGGTGTGGGAGGGGCCGGGAGAGAGCGGCAGGATCCAGGATGTGAACAGGCAGGGAGCAGGTGGGATTGTGAGGAGGAATGTGAAGTGTCGGGAATCAGTAGCTGGTTGTGTAGAAGGTGCCATGCACAAGAGTGAGGGGGACAGGCGGGAGGTGGGGAGGCAGCCGTCACTCCAGCTGCCTTAACACCTTCACGGCTGCCCAGTGACTCTTGCTGCTCTTTCTACCTATCTCCTTCCTTAGCCGAACTTTTGGCTCCAGGGAAGCCGGTGTACATGAGTTAGTTAAGGGAATCCATCTGGCCTGGTAGAATGTGAACTTGGGTCCCATAGAAGGAAGGGATGGAGTGCTCAGAGCTGGGTGAGGGGTCCTTCGGGGCCAGAGAAAACCCAGAGCTGTCCCCAGTCCAATGGGAGAGAGGTGTGTCCATGCTCCCCAGCCCTAGGCTCTCTCCAAGGCTCCCCTCCTCTGCCGTCCCCAACACCAGCAGGCCCTCCGGCCCGCCCCGGCCCTGGAGAACACAGGGGTCCTGTGGGACCAGACTTCTGCAGGGAGGGCTTGGAGCCCAGCATGGAGTTGCTGAAAGGAAGGTGGGAAGAGCCGAGACGAGAGGACACTGGCAGGACTGAAAGTTTGTTTCAAGGCGCTCGGCCCAGGAACGGTGCGGCGGCAGTGGCCCTCGGCTTGCCGGCCGTGACCTCTGGCTCCGGACCCTCCCGCAGCGGTGGCGCCTTCCCCCTGTGTGGCCCCCCGCGCCCCGGCCCCGCCCTCCCCCTCCCCGCCCGCCCGGTCGCTCCCTTCCCGGTGGCGGGGGCGGGGGCGGGGTCCCGAGTGCGGGACTTGGGGCCCGCCGGCCGCTGCCCTTTCCCGCGTCAACTCCTTGCCCTGCCTGCCTCCTCTGTGGGCCGACGGGCCGAACGGCCGCTCCCGCTGCTGCGGCGGCGCCCGCCGCTCCCCAGCCGGTGACGGACTTTTTCCTGCCGGTCCGGCCGGGCTGTGCCCTCCCCCCCGCAGTAATCACTCCCAGGCTGGCGGGCCAGGGGCGCTGCCACCCTCCCCGCCGCCCGGCCCTACCTGCTGCCGGCTCCCGACCACGAGCAGCAGGGCAGGCTCCGGCTGCGCCGCGCGCTGCGAAGCCACCGCGAATCCCGCGGCCCAGCCAGGCTCGCGCTACCCTCCGCCGTCCTCTCCTCTCCTCTCCGGCTCTCACCCGGCCTCCTTCCCTCCCGCCCGCCTTCCACTCCCCGGCGGGCCGAGGTGTCGGCCTCCTTTCGCCCCTTTCGCCCCCCGCCGCAGGGCCGGGCTCCCTGCCTCGCCCTCCCTCTTCCCCTCCCGACCCCTCCTCGCCTCGGACTCGCCCGCCTGACTTCTGCGCCGGGCTCTGTCCACCAGTTCCCCGGACCCCGTCAGGGCCAGGCTCAGGTTGCCGCCTCCCCAGGTCTGCGGCCGTCCGGGCTCCCGGCCGCGCTCCGGCCACTCCTGGCCCCGCGCAGCGGACTCCAGGAATGCCGCGTCCCCGCCCGGCCCCTCTCGAGGGCGCCCCGCCGTGCCTCCCCCGGCCCGAGCCCTGCTCCCCCGCCGGGCCCCGTCGTGGGGCTCCCTGGGGTGGGGGTGAGGACGGGAACCGGATCTCGCGGCGGCAGGGCGGGGGCGGAGGCCAGGGCCTCGGATGCCTGGCTCCTACCTGCTCGGAGGTCCATGGGGCTGGGGGCCGGGCCGGCCGGGCGCGGCTCCTCACCCAGAGGCTGGCGGAGTGGGAGGGCGAGCCGCGGCTCCGGCGAAGCTTTAATAATCCCATCCGCCAGGCCCACTCGCAGGTTTTTTTCGCTCGGTTTCGAATTTTTTTTTTCGGTGTGGGACATTCTGCAAACTTTTTTTTTTTTTTTCTGACGTGTAAAGCTGTAACCACAAATTGTAGCAGCCCTCCCCGGGGTGGGGGGAGGAGGGGGGAGGCGGGAAGGGAGGGCTTCTGGGGCTCCTCTCCCTCCCACAACACTGAGGGGGGGTGAGGTGAGGCGAGGCTGCAGCGGTACCACCCTGGGCCTCCTGGGGGAGGGGACGGGGAGGGCATCGTCTTGTCTGCAGACTCCCCAGAGCCAGGAGCCGGCCTTGATGAGGAAGCCGCAGGCTTCTCCCTCAGTGTCAGTTGGGGTCGCCAGCCCCCTACTCCTGTCTGGTTTGGGGTCCTTGGGCCCACCCTACCTCTGCTTCATCTCTAACCTTCCCCCCCCCCCCCGCCGAATAAAAAGCAATGACACATTCTCCCAAATGCCAGCGAGCTGGCCTCGGAGCAAGTGATGGTGTTTTTCCTGCTGCCCTTTGTCTAGGCTGACCGCCCCCTTTGCCTATTGTCCCGACGCTTGTCCCATTTCCAAAAGCTAGAGCGAAGTGAGGCACCAGGGGCTAGGGCAGGTGACTAACTAGCTCACAATGTCTGGGGGGGCACCAGGGCCCAATGCCCAGCTTCTCCCTCGAGTTCACAAGGTTCTTCATTCTTCCCAGTGACCAGGGAGCGTGCACATGGGTGGGGGATTTGTAATTCATTAATCAGCACAAGGTACTGAGGCACCGGACCAGTTTCAACACCAGAGGCATCGCGGGTGACTCAGCGAGAATGCGCAGATTCGAGGCCATGGACAGACTCAGCGTCTCAGCCAGTCCGGTCTGTGAAATGCTTCCCCGTCAAGACCCTGGCACCCTCCGTGGTTTAGGTCTGGGTTGCTGGTTTCCTGGGGTGAGGTGAGGTGGTGTGGCTGTGGGGCACTCGCCCTCCTCCCTCCCCTTGGCCTGGGACTTGCTGGGGAGACCTGGGGGACCTACAGCCTAGACTCTCCCTGGAGGGTCTCCTTCCTCCCCCTTCCTCCCTTGCTAACGGGCTGCCAGGGAGAGTGATCGAGTGCAGAGGAAACAGCTGTCATCCGGGGCTTGTAGACAACCCCACTTCATGATTTTTCTAGGGGGACGTCATTTGGTCCCCAGGTCTGATACCCCAAAAGCATTCCACTAATTAAATCATTCGGTAGTAAGTTGTTTAGTCGTTGTTGCGGGGTCGTTGTCTTCATCGTCCTTGTTGTCTATCTGTTGTTTCAAAGGACAAGGTGGAAGACAGACCTGGAAAGCGATGTTTCTCTCTCTGGTGTGACCCTGTCTCCCATTCCTGCCGGTGCCCTGGAAAAGGAGGGTACCCTGCCAGCCAGCCACAGCCCCTCAGCCTGGGTCAGAGCAGACATCACCATGCTGACCGGCGCTGGGTTCCCAGGGCAGCTCTTCCCTTTTCTGCACGGGAGAACTGGGCTGGGGGGGCGGGGGGGTGGGGAAGAAGTTTGTTTTCAATTACCTCACTGGAGTGGGACAGACTTTGTTGTTAGGTTGTTTCTCCTTTTTTTTTTTTTACTCCCCTCTCCCTCTCTTCCTTTCTCTCCTTTCTTCTCTCTTTTTTCTTTCCTTCCTTTTTCTTTCTTTTCCCTTTTTTTTTTTCTAAAAAGAAAAAGAGCTGGGAATGGAGAGCTGGGCTGGGGTGGGGGCAGGGAGCTTTCTGGAGCATCAGTAGTGCTCTGATGAGAAGGCCCTGGAGGGGCCCCTGAGAAGTGCTCAGGGCCTCCCTCCTTCATCTTCTCCCTCCCCCCACCAGCCAGGACTCTGGAGTTTCAATGACATTCGTGTCCTGTGAGCCCAACAGTCTTTTGATACCCACGCCAAGGTCAAGAAGGCAGATTCTCGTGGGGGCCCTGGCACTGAGGCCACTCTGGGAGGAACCCCTCAAGCTGCCCTTTCCTAGGGAGGGAGCCAGGAAGGGAAAGGGACAGGGAAAGAGAAGGGAAAGAGCTGGAGCCCTGCAGTCCCGAGGCTTGCTCCTGGTGAGAGCTGCGCTTGACAATGTGGTTTGGATTTGGCTGAGCCCCTCAGCACCTTATAAAGCACCTTGCTGAGTCAGGGGGAAAGCAGCCCCAAAGTGGAGAGGAGGAGGGGCTGGGAGAGAAAGGGGAAGAGGGGGCTGAAGAAAGGGGGGCCAAGGAGAGAGGAAGAAGGGACCAGGGAAAGAGGAGACACAAAGGCACATGGGTGGGAGTGAGAAAGTGGGGAGCAGGCTGGAGCTGAAGAGCCAGGGGGGACACTGAGGAGCTGTCCCACAGCAGATGTCCACCTTGGAGTCTCCAAAGATGGGTTTGCAGGAACTGAGGGCTGAGCTCCTACAGATCCAGGCTGGAGGGGGACAGGACAACTGGCTTTTAATGCACCCCCCAGGTCCCCATTGTGGCTTTGATCCTTAATGCAGTGACCCTACAGCTGGGAAAGCCACATTCTCCCTCAGCCTCCTGTCTGGACTTGCCTCCCTGCCCTCTGCCCTCACCCAGTGAGGGCCAAGCTGCTCCTCTCCCCCTCTCCACATTGCCAAGGGGAAAATCAACTCCATCTCCAAGCTGCCAGTGCCCCTCTGCCATGTCTGGGCAAAGGCAGCAGGCTAGGAGCTGCCAGTTGGGGTGGGGTGGGGGCTGGAGTAAAGACTTGCCTTACTTTGCCAAGTCCCCAAGGCGGGTGGGCTGCTGGAATTTGGGGGAAACGAAAGAAAAGAGATGGAGGCAGGAGTGGCCTCTCTAGGGAACAGCACAGGGACAGGTGGCTGGTTGCTGGGAGACTCAGGGAAGGTCCTCCCCAGCGGCCCTGGAACAGAACTTTGTCAGATCCCATCTAGCTCCAAAAATCTCAGAGCGTGAGTGGGAAGGGCAGGGGACAGAGGAGACACCCCCATCTCCAATTACATCCTCAAGAAGAAAGCGATGTCTATCTATCCTTTGGGACATTGTGCAGTCACTTTTTTTCTCTCTAGGGTGCTAGTCCTGTGGAAGGCAGGACAAGGAAAATCTATGCCTGCTTTCAAGAATTTCAGGCTTGTAGTGCCGGACGTGGTGGCTCACGCCTGTAATCCCAGCACTCGGGAGGCAGAGACAGGAGGATTGCTGAGTTCGCGGCGGCTTGCCTGGGCACCATAGTGAGCTCAGGGCCAGCTTGAACTACACAGCGAGACCCTGTCTCAAAAAGCAAAAAAAAAAGAATTTCAGGCTTGGAACACACGTGAAATGTCTCATGCTGGAAATCAGCCACAGGTGGTAGGCGCAGTGCCTCTAGGGCCAAGGAGGATGGTGAGGGAAGAGCCGGTGGAGGAGGGGCACTTCAGGGAGAAATGTGGCAAAGCAAGGAGGGTCTTACAGGGCATGGCACACAAAGCTCCCTCTGCACCAGGAGCCAGGCTAAGAGTCAGAATGCTCAGGGTCTCCTTGGCCACCGGAAACAGGCTGTCACTCTCTGGGAGTGATTATGGCCAGCTTTGCCCTTCTCCGCACAGGATACCAGGAGTACTCGGGATTCAGTGGGCTGATGAAGGCCACTCTAGTTTGCCACCCACTCTGGCCTTCCAGATGATGAGGCTTATCATCCAGAGGCTGTGGCAGGAAAAGCCCCGAAAGGTATGGTGTGGTAGGGGTCAGAGCTGGCACCAGGTGATGACTGAACTGCCCTCCGAGGAGTAGAAGTGAGTCAATGTTGGCTCAGGAGCTGGCTAATGTCCCATTCCTCCCTCTGTCCCTCCCATCCCTTCTTCTCCTCCTCCTCCCCCTCCCCCTCCCCCCAACTCACATCCCTAGGAAAGTCTCTCCGGGTACCCCTAAAACACCAAGTCCTGCACTGCCATGGAATTGCCATTTAAAGAGGTGCTGGCCTAGGGAGGGTCTGGATTCACAAATCAGCCTGGACTGTCCCACAGAGGTGGGTGGAGACATTCACTCATCCCCACACTTCCCTTGAGTGCCTACTCTGGGGGTGCTGGGGACACAAGAGAGAACCCCGAGGGGCCACAGGCTAGAAGAGCAGAGGTTGGCCCCTTATGCTGCTGTAGGCAGGAGAGAGGCGCCTCCAGTCCACTCCCTAGCCTGCTGCTTTGCTGGGGATTCCGATTAACAGGTACTTCTGCTTAAATGAGCTGAGCAGACCCCAGGGTGTGGTGCAGAGGCTTTCCAGGTACGAGTTCATTTCACCTGCACAAGAGCTCTACTAGACAGGCACGGTGGGCGAGACACAGTGGTGCAGCCTATAATCTCAGCTCTGAGGACCCTGTGCAAGGAGGATCTCTGTGTGCTTAAGGCCAGCCTGGGCTACATAGTGAATTCGGGCCCAGTCTGAACTACATAGCAAGACCCTGTCTCAAAACAAAAACAAAAAAGGTAGGAGCTGTCATTTCCATATTTTCAGGTGAGGAAACCAAGAAGTCTCTCAAGTCACACAAGTCTGTAGGGAACAGAACCAGGACTGGAACCAGCACTGTCTGGCGTCTGGCAACCTGGGCTCTCCTGCCTTCTACCCCCATCACCGCGAACTGACTGTGACACCACCGGTACCTGGCTCCACTTCCTGCATCGGCCAGAGGCCAGACCCTGAGAGCGCTGGTGAGCTCAGCTCAGGTTCTGGATTCTATTAGCAGAGTTTGGAACCATGGAACCAGCACTGAACTCATGAGCAGGGATTAGCTGACCACCCACTCACAGAAGCAGAGCGAGGGCCCCCTCTGCTTCCAGAGAGCCCCACTATCCTGAGGGCAAAGTGAGGCCCCCAGCCCGCCTGAGAGGCCCAGGCTAGGACCCCCCCTGGGATTGTGCATCTCTAAGAGGAACTTCCTCACCAGCATATGCGCATAGCCGCAGTGTGCAGGTGTGTGCCTGTGTGTGCTTGCCGGGACACTGAGTTTGGAAGGCGAGCGCCGGGAGAGTGGGCACTTTCCCTTTCCCTCCATTAGCAGGAGCCCAGCGGGCCCTGTCTCACCCTGAGCTGGCTGTGATGTCAGCAGAAACCCCAGGGCAAAGGGCTCCTCTTACCTGAGCAACTGCCCTGCCCTGCCCTGCGCGGGGGGGCCCCCCACCCATACCTGGTCCAGCTCAGACATCCCAAAGGACACAGTCACTGAGGCACTAGGTTCTGCTGCCACTTCTTCAGTGCGCCAGGGCTCCCTGTCAGCCAAGTGTGTCTGGATGATGGGCGTGTGAAGAAGCAGGACAGAAGGGTACCCCCAGGTACTTGACTCCTCCCTGGCCCGCCAGGAACTGTCCCTGCCATTCTCTCAGGATGTTCCATTGCCCTGGCCAACCCATGCCGCAGGCTCTGTGACTCCGTCTCCCCTGGCAGAGGACTGGGGTTACCTCTCCCTGGGCTGGAAGATCCTTATCCTGACGGGCTGAGTCACTGCCCTGCCTCCCCCTCCCCCTCCTCACCATCCTCCCGCACATTTGGGAGGGTCAGGCTTAGAGCAAGGAGGCTTGGCCCTCCTCTGACAGCGGCAGGACCTTGGGCGAGACACTGCAGCCTCCACCCCGGAGTCCTCTACTACACAGGGATGATGGTTATGCAGTGGAATCTCCCTTGTGGTCCCTAACCAAGCAGGACTTTAGGAAGGTGAATGAAGGGCCCTGGAGGTCAGAGATGTTCTGGAAGACTTCACAGGGGGCCGGGGGGCTTTGCACACCAAGCAGAGGAGGGCCACACCTGTAACGGGCATTGGGCTAGGGGAAGAGCAGGAACTGCAATACCTGGGAGTCCAGTCACTTTCCAGAAGCTTCCTAAAGTACCTACTGTATACATGTTGGTGGTAAGTGTGGATTTCCAGCCACCAGGCATGTGGAGGCTGTGTGACAGAAGACAAGGTAACTTCAGTACTGACCAAAGAGGTTGGCGACCTGGTGACAATATAAAAGCAGGCCAGGGCAAGTGGAGCAAGCTCCCTCCAACCTCTAAGTTATAGGGGATTCTAGAAAGATCTTTGGATTTTTTTTTTTTTTTTGAGACAGGGTCTCACTTTGCAGTTCAGGCTGGCCTTGAGCTCACTATGTAGCCCAGGCAAGCCTCGAACTTAGCAGTCCTCCTGCCTCTGCCTCCCAAGTGCTGGGATTACAGGTATGACCCACCACGCCTGGCAATTTTTGGATTTTTTTGAATCAACCCAGATGCACCACTTACAAGTACGCCTCTTAACCCAGGCAAGTCTTCAGGGTTGTGGTGAGACTCAGATGACACAATGAAATGAAAGATTTTTGTAAGTTGCAAAAATCCTGAGGATATGGGAGAGACTTCTGGTCTCCCTGCCCAGGTAGAACGTGACTGCTCTTTACTGAGCACTTATAACTTGCCTAGCACTGGAACAGAGCATTTATACACTTCACACAATTTAACAGTCCTCATGAAGTGTTCCTGTAGTTGCCATCTTACTGTAGGGAAACTGAGGCAGGATTATACAATTAGCACAAGGTCATCACACAGGAAGGCAGCCTGATTTCAGAACTACCCTGCTTGTGATGAGTGGCCTCCTCCCTACTCTGCCTCTAGTTCCTGCAAGCTCCTTCCTGCCCCCACCTGGACTATGGTAAGCCCCTCACAGACAAGGAGAATGCCTTCTCCGCCCCCTCCCCAAGGATTCTCGAAAACTTGGGCACACAGCTTGCACCCACGGAGGGCTTTACCTTATAAGCAGTCAGTGGGTCTGTGGTGGGAGCTTGGGCTGTACACGGTGTCTGTCTCCCTCTGCTGGTCCCTGTGGGAATAACCAGGCCAAGGTGCTTTTCCCCAGAGTTGGTGGTGCCCTCCTCTCCAGAAACAGGGGACGGGGAGACAGACAAGAGGACCAGGGACTTGGGCCAGACTCTAGCCCACAGGAACACCAACACTGCCTCCTGGGGATACTGTGGCCAGAAGACTGCCTCTAGCAGGCCAGCCAAGGGTGGTCTTAGGGAGCCCAGGTCTCCTCCTTAATGCCTTGGGGGTGGAGAATAGGGCAGCAGGCCCCAAACAGCCTGCTCCTCCTCCTTCACTTCCTCCTCCTCCTAACCCATGAATGGAGCTGTCATCCATGGATTTATCTAAACCTTTTGTGAAGCTATTTATATTTCCAGCCGAGACCACATCTTGGGGTAATGAGTTCCATCGGTGTCCTCCCCTGCTGGGTGAAGCATGCTGCCTTTGATTTGTCCTAAACTTACCTCACTTGCGCTCCAAGGGGGCCCTGTAATTCCAGCATGCCAGGTTTTGGTGAACAAGCCTGAACTTCCCCCTTCCCATCCCCACTGTGGGTTTAAACAATTCTACCCATCTCCCCTCCACCTCCAGCCCTGCAGACTGAACAGAACTGGTCCCTCACTTGTGTATAACGTCTGGCAGTCTCACGTCCCCCTCCAGCAGCTTGTGTCCCCCTTCCTTTTTTTTTTTTTTTTTTTTGAGACAGGGTCTTGCTTTGTAGTTCAGGCTGGCTCTCAGCTCACTCTGTAGCCCAGGCAAGCTTCGAACTCAGCAATCCTCCTGTCTCTGCCTCCCGAGTGCTGGGATTACAGGCGTGAGCCACCACGCCTGGCACTGTGGTATGTGGTATTGATTGTTAGTGGGCGGGAGTCTTCACGCCCAGCATTGTATGTGGTTTCCCGGGATCGAACTCAGGACCTTGCACTTGCAAGGCAGGCGCCGGAACCACTGAGCTAACCCTCTGGGCCCCCCCCTTCCATTTTTGAGAGGCCAGGACCCCGAAGGCCAGGATCGTGGGACAGTACGGGGTGCAGCTTCATGATGCCAGCTTTCCTTCTTTTCTCGGGGGGGATTTTCCCATCCCTGCTCACCAGGCTGTCTCACTGGGAAGACGTCTCTGGCGTTCCTGGTATGCAGTGGCCTTGACTTCAGCCAAGCTAATGGTTTGTCTCTAGTTCCGATGAGAGGCTACTAGAAGGAGACAGAGGTCATGGGACACTACCATCACCAGAACAGCAATGTCAGTGGCAGACACAGCTTTGCAGTGTGGACTAAAGGAATCTTCATCATAACCCTTTTAAGGTAGGGACAGTTATTTCCTCCATTTACAGATTCAGAATCTGAAGCCTGGAGGACAGCAGAAACTATCTGTTCTTACCCACCTTGTAGGTAAGGGAGCCAGGATGCGGATCTAGGCAGGGTGGCAGCCAGAACCTCGTTCTGAACCTCTGCATACAGACCTGGGTTTGTGTCTTGTGCCACCTGTGAATTCGTACTCTTCAGTCATTCAGCACAGACATTTTAAACCACTACAATGAGTCAAACAGTGCTCTAATTGTTGAGAGAATGCCAGGGAACAAGAAAGACCCAGGCAGGGCTTGGCACTGAGGATCTGGAAGCACCTGGTGGGCCACACATGCATCACAAGGCCACATGGTGACCCCACCAGCCAGGGGCCCAGGCACTCAGACTAGCCTGTTAGCCCAGAGTAAGCACACAGGCACACAGACACATTTCCTGTGTCTGCACTGTCTGTATCGACACAAACCACAGTCAACCACCACCCCACAAACTCCTCTGCCTTTTAGTTACACCAATCTGGCAAGACCCCTACCGTGAGTAATCCCACCATGTATGTTTGTGGGAAAGTCTGGACAGGACACTCCAGACAGAGACAGAGTAGTACTCGAACATCCTTCTCACAGGCCACTCAGTGGATGTGCTTTCCTGGTCAACTCATTCTCAAGGCCTTGCTTCGTTCCAAGCTGTTCCTCCAGGAAGCCTCCCCAGCGACATGATCCCATAGCCCAGTGGTCATCACTTCTGGTCCTTCTCCAACATGTAACTTCCTATTGACTTTGGTGATTGATCCTAACCGTCCTCCCAGTCTCCTCTGTTCAGAAGTGGAAGGTGACTGGATCACGGGGGCGCAACACTCCTCAGTGGATTAATTCATTGCTGGGGCTGTAGCTGCTTCCTGGCTGCCAGGGGGTTGAGGAGCTTCCCTCTGTCAGGCCCTTTCACTGTGCAATGTCCGCCTCAGAACCAGACGATCGTGGACTGAACCTTGGAAACTGTGAGCTGAAACAAGAACCTTTTCTTCTAAGTTTCAAACGTTCAATTCTGTCTCTACTGAGGAAAACTAACATGGGGATTCTTGAATGAACATCAGTTTCCCCCAGTCGACTGCAGCCCCTTCTAGCTCAGGAACCTGGACACCATACTGCTCAGACAAAGCCCCACTCAGAGCCCTGGCACTAGCCACTCCCCTCTACCCGCACTCCTCTCCATCAGATGTCTGCATGGTGCACTGCTTCCTGCCCGCTGGTCTTGGCACAACTGTCTACTTCTCTGCCTGCCAGCCTCGCAGTGCTAGTTAGAGTCAAAGTCCTTCTCCAGTGCTCCTCTCTCCCTCTTTGGGCTTTCTTGTTCCCTGTAACACTGCCATGTGTTACTGATTCATACATGTGACTGATTCATTCTTCTTGTTGACTGTCTTTTTTCCACCAGAGTAGAAGCCCACGAGAATGGTGACCTCTGTCTGACACTCTTTTTCATACTTAGAAAATTACATCCCAAATGTGTTGAATGAGAGAATTCCTGAGTGCTAAGGTCCCAGGCTTTGACTTCCTCTGACTTCAACCCTAACCTGTGGGGTGAGAATTAGTGGATAAAGGGAAGAAGTTTCCCAACAGATAAGTATTTAAAAAATTTGAAATAGTAACCACTGTCTTTCATTCTGTCACCCCTAGATACATATTTAGACTTAACTCCTTGTAGGAGGCCACCTTGATCATGGGGTGTCGTAAAGACAGTAAAAGTTTGAGGTGAGAGGTCATCTCATTGAACTGCTTCATTTTATTGAAAGAGAAGCAGGTGGGAACCAGGCCTATAATCCCAACACTCAAGAAGCTGAGGCGGGAGAATTGCTATGTATTTGAGGCCAGCCTAGGGTATATAGGGCGACCCTGTCAAAAAGAGGTGCAGATGAGAGCCAGCCTGAACTACAAAGCGAGACCCTGTCTCAAAAAAAGAAAAAAAAAGAGGTGCAGAGAGGCCCCCTCACTAGCTTGAGGTCACCTTTAAGTAGGGCTGGAGCTATCCCGGGTTTCCTGTCCTTTAGCACAGACCCAAGTCTTCTATGGATTCCCGCATCTATCCTCCACCAACAGAAACAATCCCCAGTGCCTCTGAGCTCCTCCTTCCTCACCTCCTTCCTCACCTCTGGGCCTGAAGTGCATGATTGGATGTGCCAACTGCAAGGCTGGCAGAGCTCTCTTCCAGCCCCACAGCCTGGGGTAGAGAAAGCAAGAAGGATGCCAGCTACTGCTACAACTCCTCTCCAGTGCCACAGGTGGAAAAGGGCACTGAGAAAGGGCCTCTCTGGGAGCCTCTGGGCCTTTCTGTCAAGTTGGAAGGGGTTTCGGTGAGTGTCCTGTTACTGCCCTGTCCTCCCCCAGCACAGTACATGGATGAGGCACCTTGAGGCAGAGAGGATTTGTGCAAAGTCACAGCAGGTGTGTCCTGAATCCAACAGGAAACCCAGATCTCCTGGCTCTGGGCTCCTTTCTGGTTTCAAACCCCTGTAAAGACTCAGATTATTTTCCATCTTTGGCAAGGGATGGGACATTGATGGGTGACAGACTCATTGGTGGCTCAAAGTGTTTACGTCTGCCTTCCCCTCTCCCTATGGCCAGAGACTTCATGGCGACAAGATCCTGTAGCCCTAGAGGTATCAGGAGCAGAAACATGAACGGTGGAAACCTTCCTCTTTCCTGCCCTCTGGGAGCCTTGTGTTCAGCAGTGGGCATGAAGGTGGGAAGGCCATGCTGGAAAGGAATAAAGGGTAAGAAAGCAAAGTGCTAAGACTGTGGCAGTTTCTTGCGTTTTTTGTTTGTTTGCTTGTTTTTTGGTACTGGAGTTTGAACCCAGGAATCTTGCACTGAGCTATATCATTGGGCTTCCTCTTTTTTTTTTTTTTTTTAGGCAGGGTCTCTCTTTGTAGTTCAGGCTGGCCCTGAGCTCACTATGTAGCCCAGGCAAGCCTGGAGCTCAGCAATCCTCCTGCCTCTGCCTCCCGAATGCAAATGTGAGCCACCACGCCCAGCATTGCGGTATGTGGTACTGATTGCTGGTGAGCATGAGTCACCACGCCTGGTACTGTTGTATGTGGTTACCTGGGATCAACCAGGGACCTTGCACTTGGGAGGCAGGCGCCAGAATCACTGAGCTAAATCCCCGGCCCATTTTCTCACTATTTTGAGACAGGGTCCCACTAAGTTGACCACACTGGATTGAACTTGTCATCCTCCTTCCTCAGCCTCCCAGAGTGTTCGATTTTCAGGAAGGCACTACCATGTCCCGCTAGAGCTGTGTTTTGTTTTGTTTTTGAGACAAGAGTCTCACTATGTAGTTTAGGCTGCTCTTGAACTCACTATATAGCCCAGGGTAGCCTCAAACTTGAAGTAATCCTTCTGCCTCAGCTTCCTATTTGTTGGGATTCTAGACATGCACCACTTTGCCCAGTCTTTAAAGTTGATTTTTTTTTTTTTTTTTTTTTTTTTACAGTATGGGTACAGCTACCGTATGGCACTACGGGCAAAAGGCTGGAAGCTGGAGCCTGTTTCTCTCACCACTATGCAGAGTGCCTTGGCAGCATTATGTAGCTCATGCCTTTGTTAATTACCTGTGTGAGGTACAAAGTTCCAACAACAAACGAGAGACATGGTCTCTGCCCATGAGAGGCTGGCATAATGGTGAAGACAGCTGCTGAACACGTAGCATAAATAACAGGAAATAACAGGATAAGCATCACAGTTGCAACCCTGCAGTGAGGGGCAACAGGCCAAGCTAAGGGACACTACAGGTGAGCCGAGAAGACAGAACCACACGTGAGAAACAGGTCCTATGGTGGGAACAGCACAGCAAAACCCAAGGAAACGTGGCGAGTCCAAGGGAGGAGACAGAGATGGGTGGGATCCAGGTCCTGAAGGTTCAGGGTCAAGAGTTTTATGGCAATCACTGGAGCATGTAAAGAAGGGAGTGGCATGACACAGTGTTTTAAGAAGGTCACGCTTTCCCCCACTATTGTAGATTGAGCCCAGGACATTCTACCTGTTAGGGAAGCACCCTACCACTAAATTACACCGAAGGTCTTTTGAGATAGGCTCTTGCTAAATTGCCCAAACTGGCCTTGAATTTATGATCCTGCCTCAGCCTCCTGATTAGCTGGGAGTAAAGCCATTTAAAGAGGGGTGTCATTCTCCCCAGGTTGGGAAGGTCACTCTTGCTGTGGAGAGTGAAATGGCAGAGGCAGGGTGGAGACAGATTCACTGAAGCTGAAGTAGTCACGCGAATGAGATTGGTGGCCCAAATTACGTGGTGGCCATAGAGACATAAGAGCAGGGCCAACCTGCCACCTGAGAGGTGGAGCAATCAGAACCCACCCAAGAATGAACCGGAGTAAATTAGAGTTAAGGATAAGTTTCAGTCTGACCTGAAGCTCTAGGTAGGGGGGTTACCATTAACACTGGTCACCCCAAACAGTAAAGCAACTTGTTCCTGTGGAGCCCTGGGAAGAGGCAAAGACTAGAAGGGAGGTAAACTGAAACCAAAGTGGATCTGGGGGCAAAGGACTAGGGGACAAATTCAGCCTGCCCTCACGGGCAGAGAGGCATGGTACAAGCTGGCCTTACAGGAAACCAGAGTCCCCCCACCCCCCAGCGCTCTTCCAAAAACCCTAAGCCAGCCACAGTGCCTTCAGAACTTCTCTCCCACACAGAGCCCAGAGCAAGGGGGCGAAGTAACTCCCTCTTTCACAGTCTTGAGGTCTGTATAAAATGCACAGAGCCACGATTCCTTCCCAGTCGGGCTGCTCACACTCTGGTAGTCATCCTCTGCAACAAGGCTCACAGAGCCTCTTCCTTCCCCTGTGGCAGGGCCGAGGCACCGCTGAGCCTCTGCTCTTGTTCCATCCTCTGCTAGGTGCATCCTCCAGCGCCATTCTGCCCAGCGAATCTTGTCCTTTGTCCAAGTATCAGTGAAAAGGCTCAGTTACATTCCTGAAACCAGAAAGAATAGCTTCCTTTCCGCTCCAGGCTCCTAAAATGATTGTAACCACCTCTTTTGGATGTTGGTGGTTGCTACTTGCGTCCGACTCCTCGGCCCCAGGCCCAGCCCGGGTCCCATCTGAGCGAGAATGATCTTGTTTCGACCCTGTATCTTGACAGACGCCCCGGAATTGTGAACTGTGTAACCCAAGAAGGCCTGCCACTCCAGCTCTGACTCGAGTCCAGTGATGGGTCCATCACAGAGGCTCTCGGCACTCTTAAGCGGGATCCTCTCTACTCTTCGCGTTCCGGTGCGCGGCCCGCAGTGTGCCCGGCCCAGCAGCCCCATTTGCAGGGGCCAGCACACCCTGAGACCGAAACGATACGGGCGATGCTGGCGCTCAGCTTCCGGGTCACATGACGGGTCGGCCCTGGGTAGCTCACTCCGTCACGTGACGGCGAAGCCTGCGAGTGTCTTTCTCACGTGAATGAGGCGCCAACGTGTGGACCAATAAGAAGGTGGGGGTGGGGCTGGCTGGGGGCGGTGCGCGGGAAGAGAAACCTGAATGTCAGTGGTGGCGGATGGGATCCCGCGCGGTGTGCGCCGTGGCCCGCTCAGGCTCTCAGCCCTCTTGTAAGCTAGGCACGGATGCAGTTCTGGAGGCAGCATGAAGTGCGTGGTGACGGGCAGTAACGTGAAGGGTGAGTCTGAGCCGGCCTGCCGACGCACACGTGAGATACCCACTGGCACCAGCCTAACGTCTCTGTTCTCCCCGCAGTGCTGGGCAAGGCCGTCCACTCCCTGTCCCGCATTGGGGACGAGATCTACCTGGAACCCTTGGATGATGGGGTGAGGGCCTGGGCATGGGGACGGGTGGATTCTAGTGGAGAGTTGTTAGCCTGGGCTAATCCCTTGGCGTGCCGGGCAGGATGACCACAGGCAGATTTGTCTGGGGAAATTTGAATTTCCTCCCAGGATGCTGGGATGTCACCTTGGACCCTGTCTTACTCCCTGGCCAGTGTGTGCACGGAGCTCACTTACCCTCCCTGAGAGTCCAGTGGCAGTGTGGGGTGATAGTAGACTCAGATCACTACGGGGAAGGACAGGAAATGTTGATCCGTGGTGGTGAGAGCGATATAGAGGCCAACTGGAAGGCATCATGGAGAAGCCAGCAGTAGCGGCTGACCCCAAGGGGAAGGAGGGTTTCAACAGATGTGGAGCAAGGGGACCTGGGATCACCAAAGGGCAATTGTGATCAAAATCAGGACAGAGAGCTGGGCCTGCCCCTCACCTAACAGTGTCCCCTTTCCTTTTTTTGTGGGCCAGCTTTCCCTCCGGACAGTGAACTCTTCCCGCTCTGCCTATGCCTGCTTCCTCTTTGCCCCCCTCTTCTTCCAGCAGTACCAGGCTGCCACCCCTGGGCAGGACCTCTTTCGCTGCAAGATCCTGATGAAGGTAAGACCTTTCTCAGCAACAGCTGGCGCTGCCCCACTCTAAGGCGTTGCTTAGTCCCTGCAGATGCTATCTGGGAATAGTAGTCCCATGCAGAACGCAGTGAGGGGCACAGTGAGGCCATGTGGAGGGTCGTGGGAGCCACGGAGGGTGTGACTGACACCAGGATCCAGGCGAGAGTGGTGACATTCGTGTTAGTCAAGAACAGTAAATAGGTCTGTCAAGGCTTTCAAGGCAGAGGGGACAGTGTGAAAAGGGCTGGAAGTGTGCCCCTTCTCCCGGGTTACTTATCAGAGCGTCGGTGAGCCAGGGCCTCCGTGGGAAGTGACAGCACAGTGCGAAGCTGACATCCCTTCCTCTCTCTCAGTCCTTCCTGTCCATCTTCCGCTCCCTGGCGATGCTGGAGAAGACTGTGGAAAAATGCTGCATTTCCCTTGATGACAGGAACAGCTACCTGGTGGTCCAGCTGGACTGCAAGTACGGTGAGTAGGCAGCCGACCACCTAAGGGATCCCTGGGGTACGGGGAGAAGGTTGGTGAGGACCACTGAGAACCCTATCTGCCCATCCAGGAGTGAGGAAGACTCACAACTTGTCCTTCCAGGAGTGTGAATCCCTGCAGGCAGTCTACAATCCAGCCTCGTGCCCCCATGTGCTCCGCGCCCCTGCCCGGTGAGCACACCCTTGCCCCAATCTTAGTTTGAGTCTCTTTTTTCCTTTGAGGCTTCCAGGGTGAACTAGAAGGAACCCTTTTCATCCCCCTTCAGGGTTTCTGTGAACCTCAGGGTGCTGGTAGGTCCTTACCCAGCTCTTAAAAAGTAGGGGCTGGAGCCGGGGATGGTGATAAACACCGTAGTTCCAGCACTCAGGAGGTTGAGGCAGGATATTGATGCAAACTTGAGCCCACTTTGGGGTACATAGTGAATTCAGAGCTAGCCTGAACTACATGTAAAACACATGTAATTCAAAAACAGGGGGCTGGTCATTGGGCATAGTGTTTCATCCCTGTAATCCCAGCACTTGGGAAGCAGAGGCAGAATTACTGTGCTGAGGCTTGCCTGGGCTACATAGTGAGCTCAGGGCCAGCCTGAGCTACAAAACGAGAGCCTGTCTCTAAAGGGTGGGGCTAGGATGGAGGAGAGGTAGACCCCCCTTGTCGCATTCTCCCCACTGTCTGTAGTAGCTCGCTTTTCTTTCCCTTAATCCTGGCTTCTTACTGCTCAGATCCATTCTGATTTCTCAGAGCGCATCTGTAGCTGGCCATCATTTCTCTTGTTTGACCTGAGTAATCTTGAAGATATGTCCTTAATCTTGGGCTTCAAAGAGCTTTCTGGCCTAATCATCAAATTCTAGGCTGTAGCCTTCAGGAGTCCCTAGGCCAAGGCAGGACACTGGGTGAGAGTCCAAGAGGGCTGCTAACAGTCTGCCATGAGAGTGCAGCTGTGCAGGGCCAGAGGAATGGGGGCTCCAGCAGAGGTGAAGGCCCTGAGGGTCAGCTCAGAAAGGACTGGCTCCCCGTGCTGGATGCTGCCGGCATTCATTGAGCCCAAAGTATAGTGCATTTCTCCTGGTGACCCAAAGTCCCTTCAGGTCCTGATAGCTCCTTTCCCACTTTCTGTGGAGCCAGTAGTAATCAAGACTCCCTTGATTACAGAGAGGGAAGGCTGTCATCTTAGTTTATATTTGAGGCATTTTTCTCTCTCCCTTTAAAACAAAGATAAACAGTTGGTTTGGGGATTTAGCTCAGTGGTCTGGCGTCAGTTTGGCAAGCACAAGGTCCCAAGTTCAATCCCAGTAACCACATACCACAATGCCAGGCATGGTGACTCATGCGCACCAGCAATCAGTACCACACACCACAATGCCGGGTGTGGTGGCTCATGCCTGTAATCCCAGTGCTGGGGAGGCAGAGGCAGGAGGATTGCTGTGAGTTGGAGGGTTGCCTGGGCTACATAGTGATCTCAGAGCCAGCCTGAACTACGAAGTGAGACCCTGTCTCAAACAAACAAATAAATAAATAAAAATAAACAATTGTATTTCTCTTCCTTATGGGTAATTTCAAATATATAGAGAAATGCATGTTAGCTCCTATTTGCAGTTGCCTGACAGCAAATTCCAAATGATATTTTACTTGTAAATACTTAGCAACATGAATTCTTAGAAATCAGGGATGTAAGGACCCTCAGAAGCGAGTTCCTAACAGTGGCATGAGTTATGTCCTACCCCTATGTGGCCAGGCGCTGCCTGCCCAGCCCCTTCTCCGGGTGGTACTTTTGTTGCTCCAGCCCTCTTATACTACGGGAGCTTTAGGCAGGCAGTGATCACATCCTGTCCGGTATTTCCCAGGGTATGCTCAGCTGTATACTGCCTGCACATGTGTACATCTCTGCTCTGCCTAGGTTTTCTGAGAGCAAAGCCCCTGGCAGGGGTGAGTCTTAGGTGTGATGCTCTGTCCTCCTCATAGGATCCTGGGAGAGGCTGTTCTGCCCTTTCCCCCTGCGCTGGCTGAAGTCACACTGGGCATTGGCCGTGGCCGCCGGGTCATTCTGCGCAGCTACCAGGAGGAGGAGGCAGGTGAGAGAGGTAGGACCTCTGGGGATGGAACAGACTTGGGGGTGGGAGGGAGTCGGAGCCCACGTTCCTCATGTGCCTGACCCGGCAGACAGCACCGTCAAAGCCATGGTGACTGAGATGAACATTGGGGAGGAGGATTTCCAGCAGTTACAGGCCCCCGAAGGAGTAGCCATCACTTTCTGCCTCAAGGAGTTCCGGGTAAGCAGCCCCTCTGCTCCCACTCACCATCCTGTCCTGCCTAGCGCAGGCTCTCACTGCCTGCTTCCTCCCTCCCAGGGGCTTCTGAGCTTTGCAGAGTCAGCAAACTTGCCTCTCAGCATTCATTTTGACGCTCCAGGCAGGTAATTCCCAGCCTTGGATGGACTGGAGCAGGAGGGTTCTGAGGTGCCAGGAGCTGAATGAAGTAACCTGTTTTGGACCCTTGTCCCTTGCCCAGGCCAGCTGTCTTCACCATTGAGGACTCCCTGCTGGATGGCCACTTTGTCTTGGCCACACTCTTAGAGCTGGACCAGCACTCACAGGACCCAAGCTCCTCAGAGCCCCAGCAGGCAGTGCCCAAGCTGCAGGCTCGCAGGTGAGGGCATTGCCCACCCACTTCTTCATCATTTTTACACCACAGGCTGAGCCTGCTGCTTCCAGCTTCCATACCTTCCCCCAACACACACAACTTCCTGTCAATCCCTAGCTCTACAGTACGTGCAGCCTCCAGCCCTGCAGGCTCAGCCTTCATGGGCAGCTGTATTTAGAGACCCCTCCCACCCAGAGAAGTGTCCCCAAGGTCCCATGGCTTCCTTTTCTGGCTGAGGCTTCTCCTCTGAGCCTTCTCCCAGGCCGAGGAGAGAAAGAGCTGTTGGGAGGCAGGGAGCTGCCTGGGGTGGGGGAAACAGGTGGCTGGAAGGGCAGGTGGGCTGAGGATGGGCCCAGTGCAGTGGAAGCAGAGGAAGTTTGGTCTGGCTCCCTGCCCAGGGCATCCCTGGGGTGCAGTGCACTCCAGCTCCTGTCCCCTGGGAAGGTGGGGGCAGGGCCCTGTGTGGCCTGCTCACAGGCCTTGCTGCTTCCCTCCCCCAGCTAAGCTAAACTAGACCTCAGGATGCCTCCCTCAGGCCCCTACCTGAACTGTGATCAAAGAGACTGCAGACCTACCCCCTCCAGGAAGCCCCCGCTTAACTCCTGCATCCTCTCCTCTCCAGCCAAATCAGGAAGTAATAAAACCAAGAGCTCACCAGCAGTCTTGAGGCCCCAAAGCCCTCTCTGAGCCCTCTGAGGTGGAGCCTGCCTACATACCCTCATTTCTCTCCCTTTTTCTTGCTGAAATTCTCTGCCTACAGCACACCCCACCAGGATGATTTTGCCAATGACGACATTGACTCTTACATGATTGCCATGGAAACCACTGTAGGTAGTGAGGCCTCACGGGTACTGCCCTCAGTTACCCCTACTCCTGGCGCCCAGCGCCACTGTGGCCCCGACTCTCACTCAGAGGAAAAGAATGATGATGATGATGATGATGATGATGAAGTTGAGCCTGGTCCAGTGCCTGGAACTCCCCCACCCAAGAAGGTATGAGCTGCAAGTGGGGGCAAGGACTGGAGGTGAGGAAGGGAACAGCCTCCAGAACTCACTGTCCCCTCTGTCCTCTTTCCAGTTCCGCTCACTGTTCTTCGGCTCCATCCTAGACCCCGTACACTCTCCCCAGGGGCCCAGCCCTGTGCTGGCTGAAGACAGTGATGGTGAAGGCTGAAGGAAGAACCTAAAGTCTGTGTCCGAACTCCAGCCAACATGGCAGGACTGGGTCTCAGTGCTGGGGACAGGGGTTATGTTGGAGCTCAGCTGGCAGTTCCATTCCTTCCCAGAAGGCTCCCTCTTGCTGTGCACTGTGGAGCTGCCTGGCTGACCATGCTTGGCTTGGGTCCTGCCTTCTTCCCCTCATTCTGCAATCATGTCTCTTCCCAGGTCTGCCGTCAATCCGCCTCCTGATAGAAGGTGCCCTGTCACCTTTCTCAGGCCCACCTCCCTGAGATAAAATCACTGTGGGGCTGTAGCCCCTGCTGATCCACCCTCTCTGCTAATCATGAACCACCACTCAAGCATTGGGTCCACCTCTGGAACCCCCAGCAGCTGGCAGACCTTTCCTGCTTTCCCAATACTTTTTGGCTCTGGCTTGAACCCCCTCCCCTACAAGGGACCTAACTCAAGACTGTGCTTGTGAAGCAGGCGCAGTGCTGCTAAGCTAAATCCGCAGCCCCAATTACAAGAGCCTCTGGATCTGAGTATGTGCCTGGGGTTTCCTGGCTAAGTCTGTGCCTGGCAAACATGACCTCCTGAAGTGGCTCAGGGCAAAGGACTGCCAGGCCCAGTGTTTAGGACAAGGGAGACAGAAGCCATGGTGAGAATCCAGCTTTGACTTTTATTTAAGAGACCAGATGGGTTGCCCCAGGATCCGGCTGCCAGCCCTGTGGCCAAGCACGGCTGGAAACCCACAGTCTGGCCTGCCATTGCCCTGAGCTGCAGCCTCGGCCCCAGGATCCCTCTTGTAGCCACCGCAGTTGCAGGTGGGAGGGAGCCCTGGAGGATTGGATGCTGCTATTGATTCATTAAAAAAGGAAAAAAGACATCAAGGCTCCGTGTGCCCCATGATGGGTAGGCCTAAGGGACCTTCTGACCCCCCAGTGGTAGCGTGATTTCTTTACAATCAAACCATCTGGGGTACAGGGGTGGCACACAGAGGTTATTTCTTGGCTTTGGCAGAGTTGCGGGGTGGGGTAATGGGTCGGCCTCCAGGATTTAGGCCACTAAACTGCCCATACTTCCCCTTGTTTTTGTCAGCGGGCTTAAGGATCTGAAAGAGAAAAAAATTGGTCAGTCTCATGCTGGGCTGCAGGGTCCACCAGCCCTTGCTGTGGGACCCACCTGGAAGGAACACATGAGGGTCTCATCCACGCTCATCATTGCGCCAGCATTGTCAAACTCGCCACAGTAATTAGGAGCTGAGAAAAGTGTTACCAGCTGCCGCTTGGCAAAGAACTCATAACCATCTTCCACCACCTGAGAAAGAACAGGAACAATCAGGTTCAAGTCTAGACTCCCCACTCCCCTTTCTGCCCTGACCCAGGATTGCCAGCCCACCTGGTGTGCCCGGCAGATGAGGTCTAAGTCATGCTTATGCAAAAACTTGGCCACCACCTCAGCCCCAAAAGTAAAGGAGACACCACGGTCATTCTCGCCCCAGCCCTGCACGTCCTTGTCCGGGTCAGACCATAGCAGGTCACACAGCAGGCCTTGATCGGGCACATCTGTTGGCCGCATGATGCGCCGAATCTGCTCCATGGACTGTAGGTCTGGGGACAGGCCTGGAGGTACAGGATGGGACACTTTTAAGTCTCAAAACAAGGCCCCCTCCTCTAGGAAGCCTTTGGGAATCAGCATTACCATGCACACCACCACTTGGGCCCTCTTCTGGGAACTCAGGCAGGCAGAACTCATCCCCTTGGGGTTTTTCCAAGTCCCAGATAAGCTCAGAAAGATGTCCCTGCCTTCAGGAAGCGCACAACTCCCTAGAGCAAGGAGACAACTGAGTTCCCTGCAGGATACCGAAAGCCACAACAGGAAAGAGTGCAGCCTAATGGTGGGGTCATTTCCTGCAAGAACCGACATCCAGGATGATACCCAAGGAGAGCTGCTTCAAGAGACTGCGAACAGTCTTACTAAAGGCTTTGCTCCAAGGCCCCTGGGTATGCAGCCTGAGTATCTCAGCAAGTGCCCCACAACTACCCTCACCTCCATGGCAACAGAAGATTTTCTCATCCACAATGGCAGCAATGGGCAGGCAGTTGAAGCAGTCAGTGAATGTTTTCCATAATTTGATGTTGTAGCGTCTCTTGCCTGCTCAGGGTAAGAAGATAGCTCAGAAGGAGACCTTCCCACCCCACCTTTAGCCTGCCTCTCTGGGCCCTCCAGGACACTGATCTGTCCAGACACACTGGTAGCTGGGAGAGTGGAAGGCAAGGAAGGCTCAAGCTCCTGGCCCCAGTCCATAGCATTCCAAAGGTAATTCTAAAGCACCTCGGGCCAGATGAACTCAAATTCTAATCTGGCCCAATCTCAGGGGCACCCCCAATCCCATGAGTGGGCCCTGGCCAAAACCAACTCTGGTTTATCTCTAGTTCAGGCCAGCAGAGTCTGCTGTACACAGGCATCTAGATGCTAAAGAAACACGTCCTGGAGATAAGTGTCACTAGAGCCCTGGGGGGTAAGTGTCAGCTAACAGGTTGTCCTTCAGCAGCATCCGTTCACCACATTCATCCTGAGTGTCAGGACCCAGACCAGGGAGGGCAGGATAGAGACACTAACTGATCAGCTTTTCGTCCACTAGGTAGCTGTGAGGACTCCTCAGTGAGCAGGGCATGCAGTTCTGGGCAGCGCCAACGCTCAGACCACTCACATTCATCATAGAAGCCATAGATGCGGTTGATGCTGGCACACTCATGGTTCCCTCGGAGAAGGAAAAAGTTCTCGGGGTACTTGATCTTATAGGCCAGCAGCAGGCAGATGGTCTCCAAAGACTGCTTGCCCCGGTCTACGTAGTCCCCCAGGAAGAGGTAGTTGCTCTCTGGAGGGAAGCCGCCATACTCAAACAGCCGCAGAAGGTCGTAATACTGACCATGGATATCACCTGTGACCCAGGGCACCCAGTAAGCTAGGTTTAAGACATAAACTTGAACCCAGGGTCAGGAATGGGCTCCAGGGAGGAGGGATCCCTAGGAACTTTGGAGGCGGGAGTGATGCCAATTTCAAGGCGCCTACAGAACCTCACCGCAGATCTTGAGGGGGGCCTCCAGCTCCAGAAGAATGGGCTGGCTCAGGAAAATCTCCCGGGATTTGAGGCACAGACCACGGATCTCGTTCTCTGTCAGCTGTACATTCTTTCCAGGCCGCGAGCCCTGCACTGGGGGCGGGATGAGGTTAGGATCCTGGTCCCTGGCAGGTGACAGGGGTGGTCATATGGGCACCTCTGGGGGCAACTGGCCCTTCACCCAGGGGAAGTTGTTGCTGAGCTTCCCCAACCCTCCATCTCAAGCCTCTCAAGACAAGACCCCCAACTACCCTGGGGGCCCACCAAAAGGGAATGTGAGTAGAGGCCTGTCACCCAAAACCTCACAGCACAGGACCTCCTCTCGGGTAGGCTCTACGCGATTCTCACCTCAAGAGCCCTGGCCACCCTGGTCCCCCAGTCCGAGAGGGGGCTGCTCCGCCTGCCGGAGCGCGCCCCAAATGTCTGAGACGCGCCCGCGGCTGGGAAGCAGTAACCATGGGACATTGCGGCCCGTCCCCGCCCAGTCGAAGCCGGGCCGGGACGCTCGGGTCCTCACGCGGCCACCTCCGCGCCGGGCCGGGGGCCAGCGCGCGGCTCTTCCCCACCCCAGCCAACCTTCCAGCAGGCGCCCGATGATAGAGTCCAGGTTTAGCTTCTCGCTGTCGGACATGGCGGCGCTGCCGCTCCGGCCCAGCAGCTCCGGGCCCGCTCCTGCCTCCCGCCCTCCCGCAGCCTCCTTCCGGCCAGGCTCTCCTTCCGTCTGTCCCAGCCCGCCCCCGGCCCGCCCCTGGGCCACCGCCCCGCCTCCTCGGCCTCCCGCCGCGCCGCGCCCCTCCCCGCCGTTCCCCGCTTTCTAGCGCCTCTAATGGACGGGAAGCGCAGCGGCAGAGGCGGACTGGGGGGCAGGACCTCGGGTGGGCGTGGCTCGCCGTGGAGTTGGGTTTGGCAAGGGATGGTAGTAGGCGGGGGTTTCGGGGGCTCGGTTTGAAGGGGCGGGGTTTGGGTCTAGCCCCGCCCCTTAGCAATTACCCGGCCCTGCTCAGGTTTGGGGCCGGAAATACTGGGAAGTTGTTTTTCTCTTAAGGCTAAACTGTCCTTTACCCCTTTTCCCTGAGATTCAGAGATAGCTAGAAGCTGGTCACCGGGGTTCCGTGGCTCCCCAGGCAGCAGACCAAACTCTAGATAATCTGTCACTGAACACCTAGCATATTTTGGTTCATGTTGCCTGGTTAGTTAATTTTTTTAAATATAAATTCCAGCTGGGCATGGTGACACGGGCCTGTAATCCCAGGATTCAGGAGGTCGGGACAAAATCTTTGTGAGTTTGAGACTACCTTGGACTACACAGTGAAACTGTCTCAAAACAACAACAAAAAGTATTTGCAAACCCTTAGTTAACTTTTCAGCACCGTGACAATATGGCATTATGTGCAAATTAAAGATGTCACTTGGGGTATGGAAGTGGTGAAGCGTGCCTGTAATCCCAGCACTTGGGAGGCTGAAGCAGGACCATTGCAAATTTGAGGTCAGCTGGGCTACACACTGAGTTCAAGGCCAGTCTGATTACAAAGGAAGGCCGTGTCTCAAAACAAAACAGACCAAACATCGAGTTTTACTGGAACCCTGACTTGACTGTTTTACATGTGAGTAACCTCAGACCTTGAGGTGGCCTGGGCTCTACCTCTGACGGGCTGGGGCCCCATCACACCCAGCACAGAGGAGAGTGGGAGGAGCCCCGCTGAGGCTCAAGGGCACTGGGGTAGGCCGGAAAAGCCTCTGAGAGGAAGGGGTTACACCCCCCACACACTTGGGAGGGGCCCCCAGTGGGTTGCTGAAGCTGAGTCTGAAGAGGAAGTGAGAGGAGGAGGTGAGGTGTGGCAGGGAGGTGAGCCAAACTGGTGGGGACGGGGGCTGGTGCTGATCTTTCTGTCCTTTCAAGGGGCCCAGCCCACTCCTCAAGAAAAGAGAACACATGGGCATGGGGGAGGTTGGCTGAGAGATTCCCTGAAAACTAATCCTCCGACTACACAGCCAGGCTTGGGGGCCCGGAACCAGCTGGTGGGAACCCAGGCCCCAAGCTGATCAGGAGCTGCCCTCACACTGGCTCTCCCCACACTTTGCAGCTTGTGGCATCAGGGTTCTAGGGCACCATGGCCCAGGCCCTAGGGGAGGACCTGGCACAGACCTCTGAGATTCAAGATGACTCCAGCTCTTTGGGGTCCGACTCAGAGCTGAGTGGGCCTGGCCCATATCGCCAGGCGGACCGCTATGGCTTCATTGGAGGCACCTCGGTGGAGCCGGGGTAAGTGGGGCAGAAATGGGGGAGGGGTCTGGGACGGAGGACGGAGACTGAGGGCTGAATTGTGGAGTGAGGCCTAAGTCAAAGGGTCTGAGGAGGATCTGGCTGTAAGGACCCAGTCAGGGAATCATTCATTTCTACCCCTCAAGGTTCAGAGCGGAACCCCAAGGTGGGAGGGTGGTGTGGAGAAAGCTCCTGGATGTTTCATGCCAGCCTTCAAGGGTTTTCACCCATCTCTGTGGCTGAAAGTCTTTACCTCCTTTAATCTCTGGACCAGAATCTCAGGTCCAAACCATAGAACCTGCATCTTTCTCTTCCCCTTCTCCTATACAAACAGGAAAATAAGTCCAGAGAAAGACAGAAACTTGCTGTAGGTCACACAGCAGATCAGAAACAGAAGCAGACTCCTGGCTTCCAGTCCAGGGCTGTGTCCAGCAAGCCTTCCCTGACCGGGGTGACAGGCAGCCCTTCCCAGCACACCCACTCACCCATGTTCCCTGCCTCTGCCCATACTGCAGCCACATCTTTTCCTGTCCCTGTGATAACCGCTGGGAGCTCTGGGCCACAGGTCACCCTCTAAATCCCCAGAGGTCCCCAGGGCCAGATGCTGGGTTCACTTGGGTAACCTTGAGGGAGCAGGTGTGGGTTGTAGGAAGCAGCTGCCAGCACCAGGATAACTGCCATGTGCCCCAGGCCGGGTCACCCCCCTGCAGACCTCATCCGCCAGCGGGAGATGAAGTGGGTAGAGATGACCTCGCACTGGGAGAAAACCATGTCCCGACGGTACAAGAAGGTGAGGGGAGAGTAGATCTGTCCAGGCCCCTTTAGCTCCTTCCCCTCTACCTCCTTCTGTGCGTTGCCAAAGTTTACACAGGCTGGGTCGGGGATGTAGCTCAGTGACACTGTGCCTGCCTGCTAAGCCACAGGTCCTGAGTTCAGTCTGCCGTACCAGAAAAAAAAAAAATTTACCCATGCTATGACCCAGTACCTCCTCCTGGCCCCTGGCTGAGGGGAGGTTGTGCTTGAGGCCTCCAGCAGGAGCAAACAGGTTGCTTAATGGAGCCCCTTGGCCTTGACCACAGGTAAAGATCCAATGCCGGAAGGGCATCCCCTCAGCCCTGCGGGCTCGCTGCTGGCCTCTGCTCTGTGGGGCTCAGGTGTGTCAGAAGAACAGCCCTGGCACATATCAGGTGAGGGAGTTGGCAAGAGTCCCACTTCTTCTGCTACCCACAGCACACCTCTAACAGCCTGCCCACCCACAGGAGCTGGCAGAAGCCCCGGGAGACCCACAGTGGATGGAGACTATTGGCAGGGACCTGCACCGCCAATTCCCTCTGCATGAGATGTTTGTGTCACCCCAGGGGCATGGGTATGAGGCCCGTAGTGCCCAGGGACCCCAGACCCCTAGCATCTAGAAGCTTCTGTCTAGCTACCCACTCTAGCTTTGTATCTTTGCACTTCAAGGGACACAGCGAAGCCCAGGGGGAGGCTGCCACTTGGGCAGAGGCCATGGAAGGTGGGGAAGGGGTGCCGGAGGGCTAACTCCTAATGCGGTCTTCTGGCACAGGCAGCAGGGGCTCCTCCAGGTACTGAAGGCCTACACCCTGTACCGCCCAGAACAGGGTTACTGCCAGGCCCAGGGCCCTGTGGCAGCTGTGCTGCTCATGCACCTGCCTCCAGAGGTGAGTTAACTCTATCCTGATCCTCCATTCCTTGTAACCTTGACCCCAGTAATCCTGACATTAGGACCCATGTGACCCCCGAACCCACCCCTGCCTCAGGAACTCTGGCCTCAAGAATCAGGGATCCTTTACTCCTAGACCCTGGCCAGTGACCCACAGCCTTGTGACCACTAACATCAGTGACCTTCAAGTCTAATAACCTTGACTCCGAGAACTTGGGGCCTTCACCTGTGGAACCCCATTGATCTAGGAGTCTGTTTTCCCTTTGGCCTCAGGACTCCTGATTCTGAACTCTGTGACTGTGAGCTCTGACCCTACGGGCCCCAGAAATCCTTGACTTGAACTTTGGGGCCCTTCCTCAACCCTTGCTTGGTGAGCCCCAGCTCTGTGACTCTCCGACCTAACACCCTGAACGTTGTGACTTCCAACCTCTAAACCTATCATCTATAGGTCTTAGCTGTAGAGGAGGAGAGGCTTTGATGGCAGCCTCCCTGGCAAGGACCAGGGTAGTCGTGGCTCCAAGTGCCAGCTCCCAATAGCACCCCTGAACCCCTTTCCAATCCTGCCACCCCTCCACGGTCCCTTCCTCCGGGGGCACTCATGGGCATGTGGCTTCCCCAGGAGGCCTTCTGGTGCCTGGTGCAGATCTGTGAGGTCTACCTCCCTGGCTACTATGGACCCCACATGGTAAGAGATGAGACAGACACAGGAGGGGGGAGCGTGGGGGCTGGGGACCGAGGGGTCCAGAAGCCTGGGGTTTGGGAGAGGCGGTGCTGGTGGCAGCAGCCAGCCAGGCTGATGGACATGGCCACAGGAGGCTGTGCAGCTGGATGCCGAGGTGTTCATGGCCCTGCTGCGGCGGCTGCTCCCGCGCGTTCACAAGCACCTGCAGCAGGTGGGCGTCGGGCCCCTGCTCTACCTCCCCGAGTGGTTCCTGTGCCTCTTCGCCCGTTCCCTGCCTTTCCCCACGGTGCTGCGCATCTGGGATGCCTTTCTCAGCGAGGGTGAGTGGGGGGGGTCCTGTGGCCGTGCCCAGAGCCTTGGGATGCCCTGGGGAGCCGGCTGTACCCAGCTCTGAGTTTGCTGTGCCCAGGAGCTGCTACTCCCAGTCTCTCAGGGGCGGGTGTGTGGTTCTGAAAAACGTAGTCATGAGCGTAACCCGTGGCAGCCCCCACCCCACAGTGAGAACCAGCGCCGGAGACCAGGCACAGCCAGGCAGGGCTGGGTGGCGAGGCTTCCCTGGGAGGTCACAGCACGTGCAGTCTGAGGGCTCAGCCGAGACAGAAAGGGCTCCTCAGTGGCCCTGGCAGTCAGAAATACCTACATGTGAGACCTTGATTCTGGTGGAGGTGGGATGGGAGGCAATGGTACAAATTAACAAGATATTTATAGAATGTCATAAGTACCATGAAGAAAATAAAATAAGAGATGTGACAGAGTGTCAGGAGCACAGCAAGAAGTAATTGCTGTTTTTAAAGATGTTTCTGGGAGATGTGACTCAGTGGTAGAGCGACACACTTAGCAGTCACTAAACTGTGCTCCGTCCCCAGCAGGGGGAGGGGAAGTGTCAGAGAAACACTGAAAACGTCAGGGGCTGGAGATACGTGTTTGTGGTAGATTGCTCGCCTCACATTCAGGAAGGGGTTGTATCTCAGTGTCCCGAGCTCACAGCAGCACAGGTGGAAGCCGCCTGCTGTCGGCAGGCCCTGGGGCCAGCTGATGCAAGTAGATGGGGCTGGAGAAGTCAAGCCAGAGAGGTGGGTCTCGGAGCTGGGGCTGGGGGAGTAGGAGGCACATCAAGGTAGAGCTGAGCTGAACTCTGGGTCTTTGGTACTCTTCCTTGGTACCCCCTCCTCATTTGTAAACTCCTGGCATTCAATTCAAGTCCAAAGGGTGCATCTAAAAATACTAGAAATTAATTAGTATATCTTTTTTTTTTTCTCGAGACAGGTTCTCACTTTGTAGTTCAGGCTGGCCCTGAGCTCCCTGTGTAGCACAGGCTGGCCCTGAACTCCCAGCAATCCTCCTGCCTCTGCCTCCTGAGTGCTGGGATTACAAACAGGAGCCACCACACCCAGAAATTAGTATTATATCTATTGAGCATTTGCTGTGCCCAGCCTATCTGAGACCCTCAGCACAGTGGGAGGACCATTTGCTAGTTTAGAGCTCTGGCTGTGGTGTCCCAATCACGGTCCAGGTGTCTGTTACACCCCTCCAGCCTCCCCTCAGACCCAAGGCAAGACTGATGGTGGGGCTGAGCCAGTCCCTGCCTCCCCACCTGAAGGCATGTATTGCTAGGCTTCCTTTAACGGCAGCGATGACGTTAGCAGATTGTTCCTTCCACAGGTCACAGTTGTCACTAGGTCTCACTGGCCCCTTGGCAGCTCTTCTGAGAGGGTCAGAGGCTGCCGAAAAGGGATTCTGAGGCTCCAGGAAGGGCCTAAGGTCACTGTGTGTGTGTGAGAGTGAGCGTGTATGCACATGAGCACCACGCTGTGCTGTAGAGGTGAATGTTCTGCCTAGAATCTAAAATCAAAGGGTTGCAGATCCAAACTGGAAAGGCCTTGACAGGTGACCTGCTTTTCTTCCTGGGCCCAAAGAAGGCTCAGTATGAGAGTGACAGTAGCCTCTGGCTACTGACGCCTTTGTCTGGAAGTGTCTGGAACTCCTGAGACTGACTTGGCCAGGGAGGCACCTGTACCCCTCAAGTGCAGTCTCCCTCAGGCACTGCTCCTGGCCTGAGCTTCGGGTGGGGCGGGAGGTAGCAGGAGTGTTGCTGAGGGAAGTGCAGGGCACAGGCAGAGCCACAGAGCTGCCCTTCTGGTGAACAAACCCACCTGCCCCGGCCTGCAGGTGCCAAAGTGCTGTTCCGTGTGGGGCTGACCCTGGTGCGCCTGGCCTTGGGCACTGCAGAGCAGCGCGTGGCCTGCCCAGGGCTCCTGGAGACGCTCGGTGCCCTTCGAGCCATCCCTCCTGCCCAGCTGCAGGAGGAGGTCTTCATGTCTCAGGTAGGTGCTCCCTCTCCCACCCCCCACGGCCCAACACCTGTGGCATAGCGGGGGAAACTGAGTCACAGAGCAGGAAGCCAAAGTGAGTACCAGACTGCTCGCTGTCTGAGCTGCATCGAATGCGAGAACCCCTCAGCTCAGAAAGCCTTCTGTGGTTCCCCAGCAAGGCTGCCTTCGAGCCCCTCAGCCCTCAGCCACTTCCTGAGGCTGTGTACTGCCCGCCCTGTGGGCACCTCTGGGTTTCCTGCCCCCATGCCAGTCTAGGAAAACTTAGTACCAACCGCTCTCCACAGGTGCACAGCGTGGCCCTGTCGGAGCAGGACCTGCAGCGAGAGGTCAGGGTCCAGCTGGCCCGGCTGCCCACGTCGTCGCCTGGGCCGCCCCCCCAACCTCAGGCCCGCCTTCCAGGGGCTCGGGCCGTCTTTGAGGCCCAGCAGCTGGCAGGGGCTCAAGGAGGCGCCAAGCTTGAGGTGCCCCGGATTGTGGTACAGCCTCCAGAGGAGCCCAGGCCACCACGGCGCAAACCC
Source organism: Thryonomys swinderianus (assembly GCA_004025085.1). Lineage (NCBI taxonomy): Eukaryota > Metazoa > Chordata > Mammalia > Rodentia > Thryonomyidae > Thryonomys > Thryonomys swinderianus. The sequence goes on from PVIC010001142.1 coordinate 53,237, forward strand.
CAGACCCGCGGCAAGACGTTCCATGGCCTCCTGACTCGGGCACGAGGACCCCCCATCGAGGGGACCCCAAGGCCCCATCGACGCTCCTTCCTGGACACCCGTTTCTGAGAGTCCTGCGGACTCAGTGCCCCTCAGGCACAATCACCTGAACGGCTGACACCAGCCCATAAATCGGCACCGCACTTTACTGCTAGGATTTGGTGACCTGTCTTCCCTTCCCACGAGGGACCACATGGCGGGGAGGAGACGATCCGCCCGCTTCACGCACTGTGTCAGGCACAGGGTGGTCACACAGTGGGAGCTTGTGGGAACCCACCCTGGCTACCACCAGCTGCCTGACAGCGGTGTTAAAGCCGGCAGTGAAGGGGTGTGGAAGCTGCTGGGACCCCAGGGCCACTCGGGGTTCTGGAATAAAGTCTGAGCGAGCAGATGCCAGGATGGAGTTGGGTCAGATGTCTTCCCCCCAATCCTGGATGGGCCGCCCCTTCCCCTCCAGCCCTGCCCTCCCCTAGTGCAGCCCTGTCCTGCCTTGGGACACACTGACGCTGCCCATTGGCTGCTGGGGAAGCTATTTAATAGCAAGAACCAACAGTAAGCTGCCTCCCCTCAGCCCCTTGTGGGCAGGTAAGGCTTTGTGCCTGGGGAAGAGGGTGCCCCAGTGGAGGCTGGGCCTAGGATTAAAGCTGTTGCCTCTGTTGTGCCCCTCCTCGCCCTTCCCCCAGGCTGGTCAGGCATCTCTGGGTAGGGGTTCAGTAACTCGTTCTTCCCGCTGTGCTCCTGGTCCCATCTGGCAAAAGGAGCCAGGCAGGAGCCAAGGCCTAGGAAACCCAGCACAAAGAAGAAAGTCCCTGCAGGCCTTTTTCGCTTCCTAAGCCCTAGTGCACCCCCTCGGGACTGCCACCGTGGAAACGCCCTCTCACACTCACTAATTGCCCCCCTGGGTTCCTGGGACATGGAGCCATCGTCAAGAAAACAGGTCCGGTTCCAATGCAGGTGTGTGTCCCCACAGCCTATTCCCAGTTGCCCTGCCTCTCTGTGGTTCCCTAGCTACAGGTGTGGAACAGGCAGAATAGAAGTAGGGGACCAGAAGTTAGAGCATTTAGTGTACCTGCCGCCATGGCTATGCCGAGACATCATGACCTCTAACAGAGCCCGGATTAGGGGTGGACAGACTTGGCCAAAGCCTCACTGCCGGTGGCAGACCCAGGGTTCACCCCTGCCCCTATCTTTGCAGCGCATCAGACAGCCCTCACCTCCCTCTGGGCTCTCACTTTGGCCTACCTTCCTAGTGCGGTGATCTCTCCTGCTTCCATGCCAGCCCCCTAATCCTGTGCCAGCTCAGATCCCAGCCCTGCTGTGTGCAGGGCAGCAGCTGGGCTCCTGTGAGTTAAGACCTAGAGCTAAACAAAATACAATCAAAACAGAAGGAAAGGGACTGGGGATTTAGCTTAGTGGTTCTGACACCTGCCTCGCAAGCACAAGGTCCTGGTTCAATCCTTAGTCCTCCCCAAAATAAAGAAAACATAAGACCTAGAGGACTCCTAGGATCTTGTCCACCCACTGGGACACCTGGAGCTCAGTAATAATCCTCTCATCTGAAATTCACTTTATGAATAAATTTGATGCCTTTCTCAGACACACAGCCTCGTCTCTCTGCAGGTGGCCCGGTCACCTTTCTAGAGAAAAGGAGGTGAGGGCTGGCTAAGACCGAAGCCTGAGGCCACAGAGAGAGGCAGAGCCTGCTGGAAGGCAGAGCTCTGTACCCTCTAGATGACAGCCTGGCTCTGGAAGAGTGTCTAAAAGGGACATCTCAGGCCCTGGAGCAAGTAGGACAGAGACCAGGTGAGGAAGAACACCGCAGCTTCAGCCTGGCCTGTCCATCATGAGCTGAGTGGGCCCGTGTGGCAGAGGCTCATGCTGGGTACAGACCCACGGAGAAGTGGTCTTCAGCTGACCCTTCCAGCTGGGGTGGAATCACTGGCTTTGCCCCTCAGGGAAGACCTTCTGGGGTGTCCTTTTGTCCTGCAGTTTCCATTGTCAGCTTTTCCCTTGGAAGCTAAACAGAGATCAGAAGAGCACCGGCCCCTCCATCTATACACACTTCAGCAAACTGCACAGCCATATTCAGGAAACCCAACAGCTCTCTATATAAAACTGCTTGGAAAGGGGTTCAGAGGAGGTAACAGTACATCGAAGAGTGTCCCCTTGTGGGTACCGAAGCTGGGACAGGGTCACCACAACAGAAGGGCAAAGAGAAGCCCACCTTGGATCACCTTTCACATGAGACAGAGGCCAGCTCTCAGGGGCCAGGGCCAGCCTTGGACACCAAGTGAGTCTGCACAGAAAGGGTTCTTTCACCCTCCCTGGGCCTCAGCTTTGTCCTATGGATAAGGGCATGAGAAGAGCTCCCAGCCCAGTTTCTCCTACCTCCCTGCCAGTGTCATTGGTGTAGCTGTTCATTCTAGCTGGGCAGGAGCAGAAGCAATGTCTCACCTTGCCCCACCCCTACCTGGCCCAGTTGAGCCCCGCCCACCTGCCCCATGTCCTAGTGCCCTGGGCAGGACTGCAGTTGTCCAGCCCTGATTTTCCTCCCTTTCCTTGTTAAACCAAATGCCTGGAGACAGAGTGATCTTCAGAACAAAGGTTTTACTGAGGCATTATGGATGACAGCCTGAAGAGAGATGGGCCAGAGCAAGTCTTGAGGCCACCAGTAAGAAGGTGAGGGAGCAGGTGTAAAATGTCCACTATCTTGAAAAAGGCAGAGTATTTTATAGTGGCAGTTCGAGGGGTAGGAATCACGAATCCTTTCCATTGACTCTCCATGGGCTATGGGTAAGGGGTGGGGCAGGAAGGCAGCCTGGGAGGAGCACCATTGTCTATTGATTGGCTGGGGTAGTAAAACTTCCACGGCAAGTCCTGACCCAAGTCCTGGGTTCTAAGGCAAAATCTCAACGTACATTTAGGAACACAGAGTAGTTATTTGTTGGCTGGGGCCTGCAGCTGTTAACAGATTAATTTATCTTCCCTTTCAGGGTCCTACCTTTGTAATTAAATTTAGGACATCTCAGAATCCCCCTCTCATCTTTCACTTCAGCTTTATTGTACTGATCAAACCAAAATGTCAAAAGTGAAGTAGTGCTGGGCGTGGTGGCTCACGCCTGTAATCCCAGCACTTGGGAGGCAGAGGCAGGAGGATTGCTGAGTTCGAGGCTTGCCTGGGCTACATAGTGAGCTCAGGGCCAGTCTGAACTACAAAGCGAGACCCTGTCTCAAAAAAAAAAAAAAAGTGAAGTAGTTATCCAGCTTGTCCTCCCAAAATGTTTGTGCATCACCATAAAATTTAGAAAACTTTGCTTTGCATTTTGTCTCAGTATTTTAAATTAATTCTCAGAGTGTGTTGCTCATGCTTTATGTTTAAGAATTAAAAATGATAAATAGCGGGCCAGAGGGTTAGCTCCATGGTTCCGGTGCCTGCCTCACAAGTGCAAGGTCCTGAGTTTGATCCCTGGTAATCACATACAATGCTGGGCCTGGTGACTCACACCCACCAGCAATCAATACCACATATCACAGTGCTGGGTGTGGTGGCTCACGCCTGTAATCCCAGCACTCGGGAGGCAGAGACAGGAGGATTGGGGCTACATAGTGAGCTCAGTGCCAGCCTGAACTACAAAGCGAGACCCTGTCTCAAAAAAAAAAAAGATAAATAGCAAAGTGTTTACTGGTAAGGTAAATTATGTGGTTTCCACCATGGTTATAAATTCACTGGGCCAGGAGACACTTGTCAGGTCAGTCCTCAGAAAACTGATGGCCACTGGATCTGTCACATAGAAATCCAAGGTCACTCAGAGGCCAGATCTTAAAGAAAATCCATCTTCTTGTGAGTCCACGCAGGATGGTTCCACAGAACCTGGGATCTGTGGAGTTCTGTAGAGTGTCACCTTTTAACCAGACATGGATTTCTGCAAAGACAGTGTCTGAATTTTGAATGATGGGCCCTATTGATGGTCCAGAACACATCACAACCCCACCAACTACTCCAAAGCGAAATAAGCTATGCTGCCGTACAGAATAGTGCCTCCAGCAAGCTGAACCATCTCCCAGAACACCTGGGAGCAGCATAGGTGCTGCTACTTATTGGCCAGAGGTCTGTTCCTCAACACATTCAATGTTCAGGGTGGTTACGGGGCTTCCAGAAAAAATCCAACCATACACAGTCTATGGCTTCAGGACCCTCTGGGCCTAAAGGACCCCAGGAAGACCCTCCTCAATCAAGACTCAGAGGGCTCTCCAGATTTTTCTCTTATTACCCACAAGGCACCAGTGCACTGACACCCAGCCATGATGGGTGGGAGGGCACAGTACCATAATGTTCTCTGCACCTGTAGCCACACACTCTGCCTCTTACCAGTTGTGCAGCCTCAGACAAATCACATAACCCCTTTGGGCCTTACTGTTCTCTGAGTAAAGGCAGAGAATCAAAACTGCTCCCTCATAATGTTAGGGGTGAGGGGAGATGCCACACAAGCAGTCCTTGTACATTGCCTGGCAAGGTCAAGAAATGTTGATGGGCGGGGTGTGGTGGCACAAAAGGTAATCCCAGCACTTGGGAGGTGGGGCGGGGAATTGCTGTGAGTTCAAGGCCATCCTGGGCTAGGAGGTGAGTTCAAGGCCAGTTTGTAATTTGCAGTGAGACCTTGTGTTAAAAAAAAAAAAAAGGAAGAATTGCTCATATTGCCAGTGGAACCACAGAATGCTCAGACACTGCCAGGCACCCTTGCGCACTGAGTCCATGCTACATATGCAAGGCTCTCCCCACTTGAAGATGAGAACACTGAGTCCCCAGGCGCTGCTTAGCCCATTAAATGTCAAAGCTCGTGCTCTCTGGATGATATCCCTAACTCTCCCCTACCCCCACTGTGGGATCCCGCAGTCTAAGGCCACACAGGCAGCAAGGTGGCAGATGGTCTAAGGGTAGCTGGATCCTGTGCCAGGAGCCCAGGCAGTGAAAGGGAGAGCCCACAGCAGCCCTGGAGTTTGGGGGGCAGTGTGGACGGGGATCGGGGACCTGGATAAGGCAGTTTCCCTCCTCAGGGTCCCTCCAGAAGTAGACAGAGGTGGGTCTGCACAGCCTGCTGTATTTGAAGTGGCGGGAATGGTCCAAAAGCTGCCATGCCCCCCAATACCCACCCCCAGCCAGGTGCTCTTGGAGCAGGGGTGGGGGTGTGGGGGGGACTGTGAGGACAGGACAGCCTGCCTGTGCCGCTCAGCCTCTAGGAGGAGGAATAGCCCCACCTAAGGCAGAAGGAAAGTGAGCTTTGCTTCAAGTAGAAAGAGAGCCCAGGTCCTGCAGTCAGCATTTGACTTGGAACCCACGAGTGTGATACACTAGAGGACATGGCGTGAGCCTTGTGTCTGGGGGGATGCGCCTGGGTGTGAGTGTGCGTCTTGGGGACACTGCATGTGGGCTTAGTTGTGTGTGCAGTCTTCCTTGGGGCTGGCTCTTGGGCAAAGCAGATCTTATAGACAGCCCTGCGCCAGGCTGCTCCCTTCCTTCTTGTGGGTGTATAGAGCTCCTGGGCCAGGAGCATTTTTGGGGGAGTCCGCAGGCAGAGGGTCAGGCGCTCCTGGCTAGAGCAGCTGCAGGGCTGGGTGTGCAGGGAGCTCAGGCTGTAGCTAAGGGCAGCGTTGCAGACTCGCCCCGCCTGCCATTCTGCTGCCCCACCCGCGGGCAGCTCTAGTACCAGGCTCTGCCTGCACCTCCTCTCCCCTGGCCCTGCCTTCTTCTTCCCATGTGTTTTTCCGTCTTTTCTCCGTTATAGGATCTCTCTCTCTCTCAACAGTCCCTGTCCCTTGGCCCCTGGCTCTCTGTCAGGAGTCTGTGTCTCCACAGATCCCTGCTGTACATGAGACTGTTTCTCCCTGGCCATCCAAGCGCCACCCCCCACTCTGGCCATGCAGGCCCCTGGCCAGGGACAAGGAGGCGGGGCGTTGGCAGTTGGTCCCAGGCGGTCTCTGGGCACACACTGGGCAGGCGTGCTATATAAGGCGATAGGGTGCCAGCCTCACACTGTGTTGCCGCTGCCTTCACGCCCGCTCAGCCCGCTCACACCGATCCCTTCTGAGCTGCAGCTGCCCGCAGGTACCCCAGCTCCGGCCCCGCCCTGGGGGAGCCAGGGAGGGGGGGCTGTCGGGCAGGAGCTGCCGGAAAGGACTGAGAGCCTCCCCCAACCCTAGCATTCTCTCGGGGATCCTGGGCACCCTCCGCTGGAGAAGCAGAGCCAGGGCAACTGGGAATAGAAAAGCTCAGGGGTGCAAGACACTTGGGGTCCCTGAGGCACAAATCTCTCCTTTTCTTGGGGTGACGGGAATGGAAAGCCTTGATCATTTCCCAGCTGGGACAGGACTGAGGAAGAGGTGGAAGGTGTGTCCAGTTCCAAAGCCTCAGGACCTTGAAGATGGGGCAGGGACCCAGCTGGACCTGACTCCCGGCTTTGTTTCTCTGTCTCTCAGACTTTCCACCTGCAAGATGGTGAGTCTCTTGCGGTCCCTCCACTGAAGGCCCAAGTCCCTGGGCAGAGGGAGGGCTCAGAAGACAATGACTGGCACCCAGAGGTTTAATCCTGAGGGCTCAGACCTGTAACTAGCTCCAACCCCTTGATCGCCACTCTGTGAGCCACACCCTCATCTGTCCCCCATCAACCCGGGGAGGTAGGCACGATCAGCCCCTCATAGTCACTCCACATTTGCTGAGCACCAGCTGTATGCGCAGCACCGTTCCAGCTTGGAGGAAAAGCAGTGAGCCTACAGTCCTGGCCATCAGGGACCTCCCTTCTAGGAGAGGGTACAGAGGCCCAGAGCCTGGCCCTGGCCGACTGGGGTCTAAGCCCAGGCCTGAGGCCCAAGCCTCTTATGTCATGGCCACAGCACACTACAGTTCTCCAAATCCCTGGCTTCATGGGCACCCCAAGGATGGGACAGGTCAGGGAACTGCAAGGAATAAGTCCCCACCTGTGTCGCACTGAGGCCCCCAGTGGCCCCATGTGGGAGTCAGCCAGCCTCTGAGAGGGCAGGAGTATAGGATTTCCTGCAGTGCCAGGACTCAGGCACCTGGAAAGAAGGCACAGCTTTCTCCTCCAGTGTCTCACCCAGGACTGGCTCACAGCAGGTCTTTAGTGCCTACTTGAGGACAATGAAAGACATTCACTTACAGAGTTAGTTTGGCACCAAACTCCACATTGGCAGATGGGTCACTGAACCCAGAGAAAAATGAATGCCCGGAAGTGGATGCAAGGCTCATCCGTCAATTCTTTAGTCAGCAAACATTTCTGGAGGAGTTACTGTGCGTCAGGCACTATTTGGACCACTAGGCTTGCCTCAGTGAACAAAACAGAGTGAAAGCTCTGCCCCTGTGAAGCGAGCTAGAGTAGGCCTGGTGCAGGTGGCAGTCCCTGACCCAGTCAGCAGGCTGTCAGTTCCGCTCTCCTGCCCCAGCCCCACACCTGACTGTTTACAAAGCATTCCTCCCACACTTTGCTCAGCCCCGTTCCTTCCTGTCCTGGGCCCATGCCCAGCTGGGAGTTCACACCCCTTGAGTGACTTACTGTACTCCCTTACTCACTCTGCCCAAGACCTACCACTTCTGGCCCCCTCAGCTCTCCCTTGATCCACTGGGTCCCGAGTGGGATTGCCCTCTGGGCTCCAAGGACCTGGATGAAGAGGAGGGACCACGGAGAGGGGTCTCTGGCCTGCCCCCCATCAGCTGCTTCCCTGGCTCCTGGCGTCAGGACGTGGGCCTGGACTGCAAGGGCGCCCCTGAGGGACCTGAGGCGCGAGCCTGGACTGTCTACTACTACAGCCTCCTGCAGAGCTGTCTGCAGCAAGCTGGGCTTCCAGAGACTCAGGACCGAAGCCAGGTGCCCCACACAGGTGCCCAAGGGCTCCATGGGGGGGGGTCCCGAGGCAGGGAGGGACCCTCGGTTCAGCTGCTCCCCATCCCTGCTGAGGTCGGCCCCTTTCCCAGGGCCTGGTCCCATCTGAAGACAGAGAGGCAGAGGACATTTGGCACCAATGAAATGAGAGCCAGGGCTCTCCACTTCCCCCCCACCTTAGGATTTGCAAACCATGTTCTGTGAAGACAAAGCTTCTGAGGCAGTGTCTTAGGAGAGGCAGCTGAATAGTGGGACCCCAAAATTCCTCTCCTACTTTATCTCTTTTATTGCATAGCCACAAGTTTATGTGGACAGTGGGTTTGCACCTAGAATACATGAGAATCAGAGACTTGCTCCCCTGGTACAGACTAGGAAGCGGGCTCAAAGAATAGGCAGCCCTTCCAAAGTCACGGAGAATTCAGAGCCCAGGCCAGATCCGCGTCTCCATCACTGCAGCTCCCTGTCCCCTGTGCTCTCCCATCTGATCACTGAGATTGCCCTGGGGGCCCAAGAATGAGGGAAAGGGGGGGTGGGCAGAGAAGCAGCAAGGGGAGCCCTGGTGAGCTTGGCAACATCTCTTCCCACAAGGTTGCCCTGGTGCCGAGGTGACCCTGTGCATTCTGGGATCCCCCAGCACCTTTCTGTCAGTGCTGCTGGAAGGTGGGGTCCAGAGCCCCGGTGAGTGTGTGCCCCAGTTCCCTACCTCATTATGGAAAGGGCAGCTCCGCCCTGGCCCAGCTACATCCCAAAATACCCACCAACCTTGGCAACTGCCTGCATTCCATGGGACCAGCTGCCACATTCTGCCTAGGGGTGGGTTCTGGGAAGAACTGTGTCCCCAGGCTGGAAGTGTTGGGCTTCGGGGACGTAAACCTACCTGCCCCCTTCTGCCTACAGGAAACATGCTCCTCTGCCTGTCCCCTGCTTGGCTGACGAAGGTGCCAGCACCAGGGCAGCTGGGTGAGGCGGCCCTGTTGGTCTCCAAGGCTGTGAGCTTCCACCCAGGGGGCCTGACATTCCTGGATGACTTTGTGCCTCCACGACGCGCCACCTACTTCCTGGCGGGCCTGGGGCCGGGCCCTGGCAGAGGCCGGGAGGCAGCAGAGCTGGCCCGCGACCTGACCTGCCCCACAGGAGCCTCGGCGGAGCTGGCCCAGCTGCTGGAGGACCGGCTGCTGATGAGGCGGCTGCTGTCCCAGCAGGGCCACGTGGCCGTGCCAGCCACCCTGGCTTTCACCTACAAGCCTCCAGGGCTGCTGCGGGGAGGGGACACCAGCCCAGGACTACGGCTGGTGGAGCTGAGTGGCAAAGAGGGCCAGGAAACACTGGTGAAAGAGGAAGTAGGGGCCTTCCTGCACTCCGAGGCTCTAGGTGATGCCCAAAAGGTAACAGGTTCCTGCCCACCCTGAGGTCTATGCAGATGCCAGAGGAGGGGACCCAGGAGTGGTTCCAAGTCCTGATGGGAAGCTGCTCCTAATTTTTAGCCCTGCCACTGGCCCAGAAATGGGGGAATGCCCTGCCCTCTTAGCTCAGTTTACTCTTTGCCACAGGGGCATGGCCATCCCATCTTGCAGGTATGTGGGGTAGTGTCAAGGAGGCCCTCTTCCCCTCCTGCTGTAGGTGGCGGTGAAGCTCAGTGGCTGGCGCTGGCGGGGGCGGCAGGCTTTGTGCCTGCACCCACGAGTGGGGCTGAGTGCTGTGGTAGACACAGTGCTGGCACTGCTGGAGAAGCTGGAGGAAGAAGAGAGTGTCCTAGTGGAGGCCATATGCCCACCTGCCCGGCTGCCCTTCCCAGGTAAGAACCACCTGTGTTGACTGGGGTGGGGGGAGCATGGTATGGCCTCTGGGATCCTCTGCTGGAGCTAGACCTCCCCACTTCATCCAGGAAGTACCTCACCCAGCCCTGAGATGGCTGTGCGAATCTGTGCTGTGGTGTGTCGCACTCAGGGTGACAGGCCCCTGCTGAGCAAGGTGAGAGAGGCCCAGATCCAGGTAACCCTGCCCCTCACACCCTAACCCAGCCCCACTTACCTGATGAGTCCCTGCCCAGGCCTAGGTGGACAGGGCATCTTTGGGGTATATGGGTTCCCGGTGGAGACCCTCCTGGGTCTGACACTACAACCGTCTGGATCACTACTGGATCAGAGCCGCTGCTCCTGAGTTTAGCCCCATGCCGGGTACCAGGGTCCAGGAGGCTGTTTCTCAGAGAACTCCTGCCCACAGAAGAGGCTGATGCAGGGATTGATGGCCCTCCAGGGCCTGGAGGGCCCTAAGCTGGAGAGTTCAGAAAGCAAACGTGCCCAACTCAGCTAAATCACCAGGGCTCCAGTGGAGGAGAGGCTCTGGGGCACGTTCGGGGACTGGGACACACCAGGCTGGTTGCAGGAGCCAGAGCCAGCAGCTTGGTGCACTGGGGGAGCAGGGAATACAGCTGGGGTTCTGTCGGGTGGGGGTGAGGGACCACACGGCAGTAGCTGGAGAGTCTTCCGTACAGGCTAAGTCACAGAATGGACTTCCTGAGTGCCCAGGGAGAGGCCTGACCTGGTTCTTGGAAGGTGTGCTTGAGGCAGGGAGGCCTCTAGGGGACTCCTGGGAGGGGTTCTCCTAGGCCAGTCCCCTGAGGCGCAACCCGCCTAGGTGGTGTGTGGCATCGGTCGCGGGGATCAGCCTCTGAGCCACCAGAACTCCCTGCCGAGGACGCTGGAGGTAGCGCTGGCCCAGTGTGGCCTGAGCGAAGCAGCCCAAGTGGCAGCCGTGAGGCAGCGCGTGAAGGAGGCAGCTGAGGCCGTGCTGGCAGCGGTACTGGCCCTGGAGGCTGGCTTGAGCGCAGAGCAGCGCGGCGGACGCCGGGCTCGCATCGACTTCCTAGGTGGGCGCGGGCGCGAAGTAGGCGGGCGGGCGGGCCGGCTGGGCGGCGAGGGCTGCGCGCGCTGAGCCCGCACCCTTCACTCGGCGCAGGCGTGGACTTCGCGCTCACAGTGTCCGGCCGTGCGCTGACCCCGGTGGCCCTAGAGCTGAACGGCGCGCTGTGCCTGGAGGCGTGCGGCGCGCTCGAGGGGCTGTGGGCCGCGCCGCGCCTGGGGTCGACCGCTGAGGAGGCAGCCGCCGCGCCTCTGGTGGAGACCATGCTCCGGCGCTCCGCACAGTACCTCATGGAAGGAAAGCAGCTGCTGCTGGTGGGCGCGGGCGGCGTCAGCAAGAAGTTCGTGTGGGAGGCGGCGCGAGACTACGGGCTGAAGGTGGGCGGGGCCTCACGCTGCGTCGCGGCCTGAGTGGTGCAGTCGTGGCTCGGGGTGGGGCTTGGAGCAAACAGGGCGCTGCTGGCCTTGGAGGTGTGGTTGGTAATTGAACAGGGCCTCCAGTGCTTACTAGGGCAGAGCCGGTTTGGATGCCTTGCTTAGGTTAGGTAATTAAAGCCCCAGTGTGGGCACCAGTGTACAGAGGCGTCTACAGAGAGCGCAGATGAGGAAGCCAGGGTAGATGGCTGTGGTAGGCAGGAGACGAGGACATTTAGGGTTAGTTGCAGAGCCCAGGTTGTTTTGGTTTTTTTTTTGTACTGGAGTTGAATCTGGGCTATATATCCACAGCCCATTTATTATTATTATTATTATTATTACTATGGTTTATTTATTTTTTTCTTTTTGAGACAGGGTCTCGCTTTGTAGTTCAGGCTGGCTCTGAAATCACTATGTAGCAATCCTCCTGCCTCTGCTTCCCGAGTGCTGGGATGGCATTTTGGTATGTGGTACTGATTGCTGGTGGGCGTGAGTCACTACACCCAGTATTGTGGAATGTGATTATTGGGGATTGAACAAGGGATCTTGAGCTTGCTAGGCAGGCGCCGGAACTACTGAGCTAAATCTCTGGCCCCTGTTTAAATTTTGAGATAAAGAGTTTTGTTCAGTCACTAAATTATCCAGGATGGATTCAAACTTGTCATGCTCTTGCTTTCAATCTCCGAGATGCTGGGATTACACTTGTGTACCCCCACCCCAGTTTAGAATCCAGTTTGTTAATTAGGGGGGTTGCAGTACCAAGGAGGTACCCGGAATTCACAACCTTGAGGCAGGCAGGTGGTGCCACTGAGCTAAATCCCTGGCCCTAGGGGGAAGGTGTTGAGACAAGGTTTTGATATATAGTTCAGGCTGAACTTGAACTCACTATGCAGCCCAGGCTGGGTTTGAATTCATGACAATCCTCCTGCCTCAGCCTCCTGATTGCTGGGATCACAGGCTGGTACCACCACACCTGGCCATTTTGTTTTTTTAATGGTTGCAAAGTTTCACATTTATTAAGAGTAAGAAAAATAGGGCTGGAGATTTAGCACAGTGGTTCCAGCACCTGTCTAGCAAGTGCAAGGTTCCTGGGCCCAAGCTCTGAGGACAGAGTCTCACAGGAATCTTCCCAGGGTACCTCCCTATGTCAGAACTTTCAATGTCAGTGAAGACCAAAGCATATGTCCTGAATCCCAACCCCGTGGGGTTCTCTGGAAGCCCTGCAGCGAGGCTGCCTGTGGGAACGCACTGCTGAGCTCTCACTGTCCCCATCCTCTCCTCAAAGCTGTCTTTCCTACCTCTTCTTCTCTCTGACGCTTATTCATTCGCTTCCAGTTTAGCATTGTCTGCTTCAAGATGCTTTCCCTTCCCACCCCCAGGTTGGGGTAGGTACCGCATTTAATCAGTCATCAACATCTAGCAAGGTGGCACATGTCTGTAATCCTGGCACTCGAGGGACTGAGGTGGGAGGATCACATAGCATTTGAGGCCAGCCTGGTGTATATAGTAAGTTCAAAACCACCCTGAACTAAAAAGTGAGACCTTGTTTAAAAAAAAAAAAAGCAGCAAAAAGAAATCATTAACATTTACTGAACAGCTAGTACTTATCAACCATCTTCCCTGTGGGCTAGAACCCTGTCCTGGGCTCCATCCTGTCATCTCTGTCCTACTGTGGTTTCTGCAGCTGCACCTGGTAGAGTCAGACCCCAACCACTTTGCGTCTCAGCTGGTGCAGACCTTTATCCACTTCGATGTGAGGGAGCACCGGAGGGATGAGGAGAATGCGCGGCTGCTGGCAGAGCTGGTTCGAGCACGTGGCCTACAGCTAGATGGCTGTTTCTCCTACTGGGATGACTGCCTGGTGCTCACAGCCCTACTCTGCCAGGAGCTGGGTCTGCCCTGCAACTCTCCAGCTGCCATGTGTCTGGCCAAGCAGAAGAGCCGCACTCAGTTGCACCTGTCTCGCTGCCATGGCCCGCCGTGGCCTGCGCCCTCCCTCCATGCTGTGGCTTGCTGCCCTCTGGAGAGTGAGGCAGATGTGGAGAGGGCCGTCCATCAGGTCCCCCTGCCAGGTGTGATGAAGTTGGAGTTTGGGGCAGGTGCGGTGGGCGTACGGCTCGTGGAGGATGCACCACAGTGCTATGAGCACTTTTCCCGGATTTCCCGTGACTTGCAGGGTGAGGCTGACCATCCTGGCATTGGACTGGGCTGGGGCAATGCCATGCTGCTGATGGAGTTTGTCGAGGGCACTGAGCACGATGTGGACCTAGTGGTGTTTGGCGGGCGGCTGCTAGCCGCCTTTGTCTCTGACAATGGCCCCACAAGGCTGCCTGGCTTCACAGAGACGGCAGCCTGCATGCCTACGGGGCTGGCACCGGAGCAGGAGGCACAGATGGTGCAGGCAGCCTTCCGCTGCTGTCTGGGTTGTGGGCTGCTTGATGGCGTTTTCAATGTGGAGCTCAAGCTGACTGGAACTGGGCCTCGGCTCATCGAGATCAACCCCCGCATGGGTGGTTTCTACCTTCGGGACTGGATCCTGGAGCTCTATGGTGTGGATCTGCTGCTGGCTGCTGCAATGGTGGCCTGTGGGCTGCGACCTGCACTGCCCACCCACCCACATGCTCGTGGTCACCTGGTGGGCATCATGTGCCTGGTGTCTCAGCACTTGCAGGCACTGAGTTCCACAGCCAGCCGAGAGAACCTGCAGGCTCTCCATGACCAGGGCCTACTGCGCCTCAATCTGCTGGAGGAGGCCCTGGTGCCTGGCGAGTATGAGGAGCCCTACTGCAGTGTGGCCTGTGCTGGGTCCAGCCACACTGAGGCCCGCCTCCGTCTACTGGGCCTTTGCCAAGGCCTGGGCATAGATGGGCCCAACTACCCAGTTGCTTACTTCTTGTCTCATTTCAAATAGCACTGGAGCCAGGGGGCAGGGATGAAGTACTAGGGGCAGGGGCTGGTAGTGCCTCTACTCCCTGGTGGCCTCTCTGTCTCTCTCCTTATTACCCCACTCCAGCCCCAGCCCGGCCCACTCCCATGCCTCAGATTTGCTTCAGAGCCACAGGGCCATTTTGACACCAAGACCTCCAGGCTAAAGGCCATAATTCAAGTGTGTGTAGAGAGTTCCGTTGGCTTCTGAAAGTCTGGTCCACAGCTGCCCCAGGACTCTGGGCCTGGAGAGGTAGAAGTTACACACGCACGCACGCACACACTGCAGCTGCCCCTCTCCAATGGGAGTGGGCCCAGACCCTCTTTTCCACTCTTCCAGATATGTCTCTCTTCCTGCCACCAGGGGGTAAAGAGAACCTTGGTGGACAGGACAAACTGAGATTAAAATGTTTGTCTTCTTATCCATATCCTAGGATAGTTCCAGAGCCCATTGAAAATTTCTGGCAGTGCCTTAGTCTCAACTGGCCTAAGCAGTAGGAGCAGGTAGCTTGTGGTCAGCAGTAATCACCTCCCCTCACACTACCAAACATGCTATTGCTCCTGTTCTCCTGATGAGGAAACAGCTCAAAGAGGAGAAGCTATTGTCCCCAAGGTCATACCACCGAGGATATGGACAAAAAGCTCAGGGCCAGGTTCCCACATTTACTAAGTCTTACATGCCTTCTCAGCTTCTAGGGCCCTCACCTCCCTGCCTTTATCACAACCAACTCTGAAACATGCAAACACCTTCCTCCTGTGCACCATACACCATACACCTTCACCAAACGCCAGTGCTTTGGCCTCTGGAACATCTAACTAGCACTGGTAGAGGGTTTCTGCATTGCCTTCCTTATTTAGGGAAGCTGCTTTAAGAATTTTCTCTGCTCAGCACAGGAAGAGTGGATGGCTCTCCTAGCATCCTTCCCCAAATAAAGGCTTATGGACTAATGAAGTGTTTGGAGTCTGGGATAAGTTCTTGGACTGGACGTGTCCAGCCTCAGCTAGGTGGGGAAAGGGGTGGGAGTGCTTGTGAAGGGGGAGGGGCAGGAGAGGGAGGGGTGGTGGTGGATTTCTTTAGCATCTGGACTAGGGGAAAACCACTCCATTGGCTGGGCCTCTGGACTGACCTCTGGATAATACCTGTCCTACATTCACATTAGGGCCCAAACCTAAGGATCTCTCTTCAGAAATTATAAACTGAAGTCACATCCAAGATAACCTTCTGTCAGCCCACAGACCCTCCAGTTCTGTCCATCTGAGTTCATGCCCAGCCTATTCCGTGCAGCTGGAAGGCACATGCAGACAGTCAACCAAGGGCTGGTCTGGTCCAAATCCACCCCCTCTCCCCCAGCCCCATCCAGCATGAATCCATGTCTAATCTACAGTCACAGACCAAATTTGGCGTGTTAACTCTTTCATCCCTTCAACCAAGTTTTATCAATGCCTTTATCTGTTCCAGGTGGTCCAGTTACTAAATGTGCTTAAATTGACAAAAACTCATATTTAGCAGGGCGTGGTGGTGTACACCTATAATGCCAGCACTTGGGAGGCTGAAGCAGGAAGATTGTTGCAGATCAGCCTATCCTACAGAGCAATAGGCTGTCTCAAAAACCAACAAAAACCATATTTAGGAATCCCAAGCCCATAAAGGACAAGAGCCTAATAAAAGCTCAGCACCCAGTAAATGTCTGACCTACAGGAACCTTGAACAAGAGGCACATTAAGGAGTCTAATGCAGCTACTTCCCTTTCAGGGGGAGAGAAGGGACACAACCTGTCCCTGGGCAGTGTATGGTTCTGGTAAAGCAGAGGATTGCATTTACATTTACACCTACTTGCACCTTTAACACTGTCCAAACTCAAACTCTCCCCATGGCCCAAACGGGAACCTCTAGGCCATTCCTGTCCTGTACTGACGATGCTGTTAGGAAGAGCTGTCTCAGCGAAGTGGAACTTGCTGGTTGAAGGATGGGCCGCTTATCTCTCTGGGACTACAAGTCCCAAGAGGCTGTGCGACGGACGCCATTCCCCACCCCCAAACTGTCTGCCTCGAAGAGGGTGAAACTACTTTATGTCATCGGCGCGCGACCTCGGTCGCGGAGTGAAACGTATGGGCCGAGGCTTGGAACTGTCAGTCAGAGCTCGGCCAGGTCCGGGCCGAGGGGCCCGTGGGGCCGGCGCGGCCATGGCGGCCGTGTTTGATCTGGATCTGGAGACAGAAGAAGGCAGCGAGGGCGAGGGCGAGCCAGAAGTCAGCCCAGCGGTGAGTGCTCCACCTTGTCGCGATGGACCCCAGAGCCGACCCTGTTCCTGGCCGAGGCCGGAGTCTCCGCTCTACACAGCCACAGTGGGCTCCGACCTCTGCAAAGAGATCTTTCTCAGATCCTGCCCCGCTGAAGCTCAGACTCGCCTTTCCCTCCCCGGCTTTCCTCTTAGGGCCTCAGCCCCAGCTTCTGATTCTCCCTTTTCTGTCTCCCTTCTCTCTTCAGCCCTTGCCCTTTTCCTGCCATTTCCCATCTCGGGGCCAAGCAGCCTAGCTTGGGGTGAGAGGAGGGATCCTAGCACCTCCCTTGCCTCTTACCCCTCGGTTTCCCACAGGACGTGTGTCCCCTTGCCGAGTTGAGGGCTGCTGGCCTGGAGTGAGTGAGGGTCTTGTTGGGGGATGGGGGAGTGAACTAGGGAAGGGGAACTGGGGAGCACTGGAGCCTTGTCCCGCATTCGCTTCCTGTGTCCATAGGCCTGTGGGACACTATGAGGAGGTGGAGCTCACTGAGACCAGTGTGAACCCAGGCCTGGAGCGCATTGGTCCCCACTGCTTTGAACTGTTGCGAGTGCTGGGCAAAGGGGGCTATGGCAAGGTACTGGCACCCCTTACCCAGGGCCTCAAACCCTGCCAAGAGGTGGGGTGGGGGGGTGGAATTCTCAACAGATTAGAGCTGGGTGTGGTGGCTCACGATGGGGAGTTTGAGACCAGCCTGAATTTAAAGGGAGACTCTGTCTCAAAAAACTAACAAAACACCCCACCACAAATAGAGATTAGAATTGTAAATCAGCAGAGCCTCTGATAGAATTCAGTGCCCAAAGCCGATTCTCTAGAATGGAAATGAAGACCTTTACTGCCCCACCCTTGGTTTTCAAGGCTAGAGATTCAGGGTGGGGTTTCTTAAAGATGGATGTGGTGAGGGAAGTTGATCCTGTCTTCCCTGCCATACAGGTGTTCCAGGTGCGAAAGGTGCAAGGCACTAACTTGGGGAAAATATATGCCATGAAGGTCCTGAGGAAGGTGAGTCATTCATTCATTCGCTCAGCCAGCAAGTATGGGATGGTCATCATCCCTAGCACACTGTGCCAGAGTTGGGAAGATAGCAGTAAACATGATGGGGGAGAAACTTCCTGTCTCTGGGATTTGCTAGTTTATTATCTATTGTAAGGCATATCATTTTATAGTAATTCCCAAATGAGGACAGCTTTGCCTTCTAGGAGACATATGACAATGTTTGGACAGTGTTTTGTTTTTTATTTTTTGTTTTCTTTTTCAGACAGGGTCTCACTGTGTAGCCCAGGCTGGTCTTGAACTCACTATGTAGCCTAGGCTGACCTTGAACTTGTGGCAGTCTTCCTATCAGTCTCCTGAGTGCTGGAATTATAGAAAGAGCCCAGCCCGTGCTTGTCTATCTGTCCTTCTTCTCAACCCCCAACCCCACTCCCCCTATCCTGACTAGGGATTGAACTCAGGACCTTGTACTTGTGATGCAGGCTTGCAGCCACGAGCTAAATCCTTGAGGCCAAGGATGAGTTTTGATTGGAGGGGAGAGCTGTGGACATCCAAGTGTACACACTCAGAATGCTGCTAAACTTACTGCCCAGGAATTATCTTGTCCAAGATGTCAATAATGTCAAGTTTGAGAAGCCCCAAGTTAGAGGGTAAACCAGTCCCAGAAAATGATGAGTGCTGACAGAAGCAGAATATGAACAAATTCAGTGAAGTGACTGAAGATGTCAGAAGGGCATTGGGTAGGAGCCAAAAGAATCATGTAGAGAACTTAACTGCTATGGATCACTGACTTTTGAGAAATTCTACTTGTCTCTTTCTTGACCAGATCATTTCCGCAGAGATCTGAGGAGGGCTATAGAAAAGGGGCTCATGACAATTGGCAAACAATGCCATGTGCAGGGACCGTGACGTCACTGCAGGTTCTTGGACTGTACAGACCCAGAGTCTAGAGGCTGATAGTATCAATTTGTGTTTAAGTATTTATTTTATTATTAGTATTTATTTTTATTTTTTATTATTTTTTTGAGACAGGGTCTTGCTTTGTAGTTCAGGCTGGCCCTGAGCTCACTATGTAGCCCAGGCTAACCTCAAACTCAATAGCAATCCTTCTGCCTCTGCCTCTGCCTCTGCCTCTGCCTCCTGAGTGCTGGGATTACAGGTGTGAGCCACCACACCTGGCTCTCCCTTTTCATTCTTGTTAAACATATTATGTCCACATTCTCTAAGGTTGTTAGGACCTTGTGGGATAGTCAGAATTTTGCAGAATGTTCAGGGTGGAGCTTTCTGCTGCAAAACAATGAAAAACGATGTAGAACAACAACGAAAAGGAAACTAATGGCTAGAGGGACTGAAGGAGCTCTGGGTGCCCTACCCTCTAACCCATTCCTGCTTCTCAAGGCCAAAATTGTGCGCAACGCCAAGGACACAGCACACACCCGGGCTGAGCGGAACATTCTAGAGTCAGTGAAGCATCCCTTCATTGTGGAACTGGCCTATGCTTTCCAGACAGGTGGCAAACTCTACCTCATCCTGGAGTGCCTCAGTGGTATGCATATGGGTTCAGCTGGACTATGGGCAGCCAGAGACCAGTACAGGAAGTAGTGGGTGCTTGAGGGAAGATTGAGAGGCTAAGGGAACCCCACATCCACCACTTGTCCATTGTCCATCTGTTCATTCATTCATTCATTCAGCAAACATCTGTCCAGTGCCTAGTGTGTCCCTTGCCAGTGTTGGGGGTGGATGGGAAAGGTGGGAGTTGGAATGGAAGTTTAGAGGGTGGTTTTATGCACTTCTGCTACTCCTTACCATTCTGTCCTCTTTCCTTGTGTGCCCTGCATCTGGTCAGAGCTTCATCTAACCACATCCTCTGCAGTGTTGCCCAGCCCCTCTATGGTGTCTTGATCGGTATGTGTGTGTGTGTGTGTGTGTGTGTGTGTGTAGTGGTCACAGGTGTTTCTTCACTCAGCCCCAGCTCACCTGCTTTCTATTCCTCTACCTACCAGGGTCATTCCCAGACTTTTTTTTTTTTTTTCCTGAGTCATGCTCTTGCTGTGTAATTCAGACTAGTTTTCAACTTACTATGTAACCCAGGCTGGTCGTGAACTCATGGTGATCCTCTTGCTTCAGTCTCCCAAGTGCTAGGATTACAGGTGCGTGTTGCCACACCTGACTACCAAAACTGACCGTAATTCCTTGAGTCTGTAACTGCCCAGACAAAGCCTGGCTTCCTTGGCCCATCACCCCCTGCTCACCATGAAATAGCTCAGGTCTGGACTTTTCACCTCCCTCCCTGTACCAACTGAGCCCTTGGAGCCACTCGCTGTACAGTACACTCTGCATCTCTCCCCTTTGTCTTGGTATCCTGGAAAGCCCCACAACCACCACACATTCTGTCTCTTATTGGGATTAATTTCATCTGCACTGTCTCCGTCCTGAGGTTCTTTGGGCAAAGCTCTCAGAGCTGTTGCCTCAGTCTGGCATCCTAGAGCAGTGTGCACGTATCTGTCTCCCCATCAGACTGAGCGTCCTGAGGGCAATGGCTGGGTCTTCTCATCTCTGCCCCCAGCTTCACCCAGCACAGGGCCAGGCACCGAGTAGGCGGCGGTAGATGTTTGCTGAATTGAATTGAATCCCCACCGCAGCTCTGGGAGGCAGGTAGGGCGGGACTTATAAGCCCCGTTTTTCCTAAGAAGAAACTGAGACTCAAAGTCAGTGGTGGGACTGAGTCCTAGGATGCAGCTGCTGATGTGTTTGTGTTGTAGGTGGTGAGCTCTTCACTCACCTGGAGCGAGAGGGCATCTTCCTGGAAGACACGGCCTGGTGGGTGTGAAGCTTGGCCCTTCCTTCCCCTAAGGTTGTTTGGCTCTTTCCCTACCCCTTCAACCTGTCCTGTCTCTGCAGCTTCTACCTAGCGGAGATCACCCTGGCTCTGGGCCATCTCCACTCCCAAGGCATCATTTACCGAGACCTCAAGCCTGAGAACATCATGCTCAACAGCCAGGGTGCGCCTGTGAGCACACGTAACGTGCAGCTGCCGGGCTGGGTCTGCAGGGAAAGCCGGTGGGAGCTGTGGGCAGGTGGCCCTGACTGTCTTCCACTGTTCTTCCTCAGGCCACATCAAACTGACAGACTTTGGACTGTGCAAGGAGTCCATTCACGAGGGTGCCGTCACTCACACCTTCTGTGGCACCATTGAGTACATGTAAGTAGCTCCTGGCTGGCTCCAGGGTCCAGAGCACAGCCAGAGGGGGCCTGGCCTGACTGACAGTTCTGCTTGGCCCCAGGGCCCCTGAGATTCTGGTGCGCAGTGGCCACAACCGGGCAGTGGACTGGTGGAGCCTGGGGGCCCTGATGTACGACATGCTCACTGGATCGGCAAGTCCAGCCTCCTTGGGAGAGGGGTGGGGCAGGGCCTGGTGGAGGCCCCCAGGGTCCCCTCACCTTCTGGCTCCTCCAGCCACCCTTCACTGCAGAGAACAGGAAGAAGACCATGGATAAGATCATCAAAGGGAAGCTGGTGCTGCCTCCCTACCTCACCCCAGACGCCCGGGACCTTGTGAAAAAGGTTGGGTACCCTCCTTTCCAGGGTCAGGTCTGCCAGTTACTCTTATATGTTCCTGAGTGCCACTTGCACGTGCATTATGCCTGTGGACATAAAAGCAACACTCACAGATCCTGAGCTCCGGCCTCAGCTCTGACAGATCAGCTGCTTCCCCTAGCCAAGCCCAGGCCTAGTTCCTAATTAGGAAAGAGCTAGCCACTTCCATCAGGAGAGGCAGCAGCTGGGAGGGGAGGACTCCTTCAGAACTTGGAATTGGATCCTTACTAGGGTGTCTGGGGTGATGCCAACAAAGGCTTCGTGAAGGTGCCAGTATATGTAAGCCTAAGGTCCTGTAGAGCTCAGTAAGGGGAGGCCGTACTACAACACACCCTCCAACTCACAGGTCCTCCCTCACCAGCCCTGGAGCTGGGCAGCAGTAGCTCCCCCAAGCCCTTAGCCTCTTCCCTGATCCCACAGTTTCTGAAGCGGAATCCCAGCCAACGGATTGGGGGTGGCCCAGGGGATGCTGCTGATGTGCAGGTGAGTCTAGGACTGCAAAGATGGGGGGAGAGCCGAGAAGGGTGAGTGGTTGGCATGTTTGAGGGTGCTGTCTACCCTCAGAGGCACCCCTTCTTCCGGCACATCAATTGGGATGATCTCCTGGCCCGCCGCGTGGACCCCCCTTTCAGGCCCAGTCTGGTGAGTGCAGGTCCTGTTGGCCCCATGGCAGGTAGAAGCTCCACACCTCAGACCACCCTCTCCCGACCCTTCCCATGCGGGTCTGTCCACAGCAGTCAGAGGAGGATGTGAGTCAGTTTGACACCCGCTTCACACGGCAGACACCAGTGGACAGTCCAGATGACACAGCCCTCAGTGAGAGTGCCAATCAGGCCTTCCTGGTGAGGGCTCCAGGGCCCGTGGAATGTGGGGGCCAAGATGGGATGGTAGCTAAGGAGTGGTGGACATAGCCCCAGTTGGTGTGACTTCTCTCCCCAGGGCTTCACCTACGTGGCCCCTTCTGTCCTGGACAGCATCAAAGAAGGCTTCTCCTTCCAGCCCAAGCTGCGCTCCCCACGTCGCCTCAACAGCAGCCCCCGGACCCCAATCAGGTACCAAGGGGACCGAGGGGAGCAGGTGGCTGGTTCACCGGGTTCCAGTGACAAGAGACTGGTGGCCTTGGCCTTCGTCGGGGCCCCTCTCAGCCTTCTCTTCTACCATGAGAGTTGGTCACCTTGCAGGGCCTAGGAGGCTCTGACTCTGCCTTGGTTTCCCTTGCAGCCCGCTCAAGTTCTCTCCCTTTGAGGGATTCCGACCCAGCCCGGGCCCAGCAGAACCCATAGAACCACCTCTACCTCCACTTCTGCCACCACCACCGCCACTACCCTCAACTACTGCTCCCCTCCCCATCCGCCCCCCCTCAGGGGCCAAAAAGTCCAAGAGGGGCCGTGGGCGCCCTGGGCGCTAAGGGGACGCGTACAGGTGAGGGTAACATCAAGGCCCCTTCCCTGCAAGCAGTGAGCACAGCCCCTGGCCGCTGCAGAGACCTAGGGTGTGTCTGTGGGACAGGAGTGTGTCATTATCATGGGCCGTGAGCCCCAGAATCATGCACGTGGAGGCAGCTGGCTGTGACTGCTGGCAGGAGGGTCCCACGGGGAGGGGCTTTTGCCTTCAGTTGTGCCACTGCAGAATTAAAGGCCTGAATCATGGCATGGACTGGCTTCTGCTGGACTCTGGTGATGTGTGGAGTCATTGTAAGAGCAGTACCTGCTTAGGGTGGTGAGGGGATACTACAGGACCACAGATTGGCACGGTGGGAGGGATTTATTCAAATGGCTGCCCAGGGCCCATGTGGTGGGTGGTCTTCGGAGGGGATGGGGCTGCAGAGGCTTGGGAACTGGTGGGGGTGACAGTCTGAGTGCTCCGTGTGGGGGTTGGGGTGGCGACAGGTCCCGGGTAGCTGTATTCCACTGTGGCAGTTTTGGGACGCAGAGGTACAGTGAGATGTCATGATAGGACTGGGACACCAAGGCTGGCTCCTACAGTGCAGTGACATGGACGCTCTGGCCCCCGGTTGCTCTGTTGCTATCGTCCCAGGCTGCACTGCCAGAAAAGGCATGCAGGTCACTCAGCAGGGCCTCAGCACTGCCTCCTGAGCCTCCTTCAGCGTCAATGTCTGGTGCTTCCTCAGCGTGCTCCAGGGCCTGCTCGGGGTGGGCCTCTGCTCCGCAGTGCTGTTCATCTTGCTTGGGTTCAGCTTCCTCCATGGCCTCGTCCACAGCATCTTCATCTTCCGTGTCCTGCACATCCTCTTGCCCCTCTGCATTGTCTGCTGACCTCAACTCAAAATGGGTCTGAAGCCAGTGGCCTGGAGGACTGGCCCAGAACAGGCGGCGGGTACGGCCCCACAGCGCAGTGCCCAGGCGGGCTGGGTGGTAGTAACCCCCTGAGTCATGACTAAGGCGGCGCCAGGCCAGGGCCAGGCCAGTGACCAGCAGCAGAAGTAGCAGGAGCAATAGGACAACAGTCACAGAGCTGGAACCCATGCTGTCTCCAGAGGCCAGGGTTCCTGGCAGGGCCAGCACCATCCCAAGCCCAAGGGCACAGGATAGAGCCTGTGGGAGAGAAGTTGGGGCTGTCACCCGTGTGGAGCTGGGTGGGTGACTGAGACCACTTTCCATTCCCCACTGAGGAGGTCTTCAGTCTCCAGTGTTTATTTGGTCAAGGCCTTGGCCTAGTGTGATCTGCCTCTAACCCTGACCTTGACCCTACAGTTTATTCCTTGCTTCCTTCAGCCTGTTCCTGCCCAGGGCCTTTGCACTGCTCTTCTCTTTGCCTTCAGTGTTCCAAACCTGAGGGCCACGTGGGCGCCTGCTCAGCTCCTGTGAGACCCAGCATGACCTGGATTGCTAATGCTGCTCATTACAGCAGCCCGCCTACCCTGCCTTCTCCAGACCCTTTAGCTTGCTCTATTCTCCATAGCTTACTGGACAAGGGTCTGGCTGTCTTTTCTGTTGCTTTACCTCACCTCCTCCACCAAAATAAGCTGTGGGATTGGGCTGGAGATTTAGCTCAGTGGTTCCAGTGCCTGCCTTGCAAGCGCAAGGTCCTGAGTTCAATCCCGGTAACCACATAGAATGTTGGGCGTGGAGACTCACGCCCACCAGCAATCAATACCACATACCACATACCACAGTGCCGGGCGAGGTGGCTCACACCTGTAATCCTAGCACTTGGGAGGCAGAGACAGGAGGATTGCTGAGTTCCCTGCGGCTTGCCTGGGCTACATAGTGAGCTCAGGGCCAGCTTGAACTACAAAGCGAGACCCTGTCTCACAAAAAAAAAAAAAAAAAAGCTGTGGGAGACATTTTGTGGGCCAAGGACCTAGAACAATACCTGGCACATAACAGATGCTCAAGAAACAGGCTGAATGTACCAAAACTCTGCCCCCCTGGGGTAGGAGGGTGGGTTGGGAACAGAGAAGGAAAGGAGGGACCCTAAGCAGCTGGAACCACTGCTGACTCTTCTGGAGGCTGGGATGGAGGAATCTCGGTGAACCCAGAGCAACCCCTAAGCCTCTGCTTGGCTGGGTCTCAGGATAGGGGTCCCTGAGGGCCCTCTTCCTCCCAAGTTATGGTTGCCCCAGCTGCAGTTTCCGCTCAGCACTTGGTCCCCATGCTTGAGGGCCTGAGGCGAGCAGGGCTGGGGCTGGGGGCGGCCGAGTGCAGCTGGCAGAGGAAGCCTGCGGTTGGAAACAAGGCAGGTGGAGCGTGTAGAGGAAGGGGGAGGGGTGTGAGTGTGGCTCTTCCCTCAGCCTCCAGCCCCAGCGACACAGCAGGAGCCATGCTGGAGTTCAGCTCGTGAGTGACCAGGTGAGGGTCTATCCTAGGGGCCTCTAAGCAGGGCTGGACCTGGAATGGGGTGCTAGGGCTGGACTTTGAGTCCCAGGGAACCCACCTCCTAGTTGGACCCACCTTCTGCCCAGGGATGCTGCTTCTGGGTCTTGCCTCTCTCTGCCCCCAGAGTCCTACTGGGGGAGCACTTCTATACTTCCAGGACCCAGATCTTCCAGCCCAACCTCCTGGAATGCCCCTGCCTCAAGAAAGCAGCAGGCACTAACACTCACCATCAGTTTGCTGGCCTCCTCACAGGGCACCCACCTCTGGCTGTGGATGTGTTGAGAAGTGAGCTCCGGAGCTCTCAACTACAGCAAGGGGGTTATCAACCCAACACTTCCGCTTCCTGTCCACAATACCCCACCCGCTTTTGCCCGCCACAGGTCCCTGGTGGAGCCTAGGCCTCTTAGGACCACACCAGCCCACATCAAATTCCCATAAGCTTTTTTAGTTGAAGCTAGGACTATGGGCCTGTGATCAGGCCTCTGAAGAACTAGAAACCCAACTCAAAGCCGGATACAACCTTGGATTATCTATGAGCCTTTTTGTTTTCCTGGTACCCGGGATTGAATTTGACCTTGTGCTTGCCAGGCAGGCATAGCGCCACTGAACTACATCCCAGCCCTGTGGCTGACAATTTAGGAGAGCAGTGATTGTGTGGCTACTCAGGGTCCCCAGACTTTCACACACATGATTTCCATGCTCATCTCTCTTCAGGTTTCCAGACTTCCTTTCTCAGGCTCACTCTTGCAGCAGCAGGTCAACCCAGGGTTTTAGAAAGAAAGTTTTATTTGGAATGAAAATATAGAGCTCATCCCTGCCACTTCCTCTAGGGAGGAAGAGGACTGGGTGGGTCGGGGAAATGGTCCCTTCGAGTACAAGCTTGTTTACCCTGGTATAAAAATCCTCCCCAGTAACAGCTACTAGAGCTAGGCAGTGGCTCCAGCCTGGGCCCTAGGCCTGGTCAGGCACAAACTGGCCCCTGACCTGACACGGAAACCCTTGCTCAGCAGCTAGTGGTCTAATGTGACCTGCCAGCAGAAGCTGAGTGAGGAGGGGTGAAGGGGGATGCAGTGAGGGGGTGGGTTCATGGACCATCGTCCTACGCATCTCCATTTTCCATGCGGCCAAGCTGCTCCTCCAGGCGGCCGATTCGCTCTCCCTGCTCCTTGACCAGTGCCCGCAACGCCCGAAGCTCCTGCATGACCTCCTCCAGCTTCCCAGCCTCCTGCTGGAACAACAGGGAGTCTGTGGCCATCAGCCACAACCTTCCACAAACCACCCACCATACGGGGGACTTGGGCTCAGAAAGGGGTACCAAGATGGTCTGGGCACACTAGCCAGGGCATCACCCAGGCTCCGACACCACCCTTGACTAGGGACGCACATACCCCAGCCCGTGTGAGGCTGCCACTGGAGGTGGGATCAGCGGTGGTGGGAACAGATGTGGAGGGTCCTGGACGACTGGAGCTGGCTGGTCGGCTGTCGGATAACACGTTGCGCCGACTGACTTTCAGGTCTCGTTGTTTGCTGGGCACATAGGCCTCCCGCAGTGAGATGAGGATGGGGTCGGCATCCTGTCCGCTCACCCACTCCTCAGCCTCCAGGGCTGCCTCGGGCCCGGCTGTGTCAGGATATAGGTCATCCTGGAAGAGGTCAGACTGCACGGCAGGTAGAGGCGGTCAGGGTGAGCGAGGGCCTCCTGCCAGAGACCCTGGATCTGGGTGAGGTAGCCACTTCCTCACTGCCCTCCTGGGCTCTGGCCTGGTGCTATCAACTGGCCTCTAATGGCCCAGCCCTGAGTGACCTCAAATCTGCCATTTCACTTCCCTTCTGGACACCACCAGCTCTCTTCGCAATTGTCCCCAACCTTCCTGAGCAGGGTTTTGTCACTATCCTTGCCTATAAACCACAGGGCCCATCTATGTGGCTTTGTGGGATCCCAGGATACACATCTGAGCCCCATGAGCTGCCAAGGCAGGTCCTATCAGCCCCCACCTCACGCTGCTCCCAGATGTGCCTGGCACATTGAATGAAGCACTCAGTGAATGTCGGCTGGAGAATAATGGAAGAGTGTCTGAGCATCCTGGCATCCGGGGCCAAACCCCACGTGGCCTGGTTGTCCCCATGGAATTCCACTGCAGCCAGACCCCTCGTCCTGTCCTATTCCCAGCTCCATACCCTTTTCCTGGCCCTGCTGTAGGTCCTGCTTCCTATTGGGAGGCCCTCATGGCTGCACCTCCTCCTGACTGCCTGGCCGTGTTTCCTGCGGTTTGTCTGGGGCAGGCCTCAGCTAGCCCTCTGTGCCACCATTTGTTCCCATCTGCTCTCTGGGTGCAAGTGCATACTGGCACCTATCCAGCCCACCCACTCACTGCATCCACTCACAGCCCTCACCCATCACCAGGGTATGCTAGAGAGGGAAGGAAATGGGTGTGGGAAGTAGGTGGCCTCACCTTTCTTGGCACAGTCATGACAATGGGCTCACACTTGCGTTCATGCAGTTTGTAGAACCTGGGAAAGGGAGAGGATGCCCCGTGAGTGGAGCTCCCGTAGATGTCCCCAATTTCCACCTCCAACTCTTGCCCAGCCTTCCCCAGACCCCTCCTGTAGACTGCCCTGTGGCTTCAAGGATCTCTGCAAACTGTCCCCGGGCCTTGGGGTCCTCTGTGACAGTCTTGCTCCTGAGCTGCCTCCCGCGATGTGACTCTCACCTTGGATGCCTGTCTCGGCTCCTGCTCCCGTCCGACCCATCCCTAGGCCAGGTTCTAGAGTGAGTCCCATCTACAAATGGTGCCCAATGCCCCTCTTACCGGGCAATCTCACACTTGCTGACCTCCAACCCCCGCTTGGGCATGCTGCCCATGCCCCTCTGGGGCTCCTTGCTGGTGAATGTGTTCAGGAAGTGGATATAGGGGGCCTCATCTGTGATCTCAAAGTACCGGATGCTGGAGTCACCCTGTAGGGGGAGAGGGCTCAACACTTGGCCATGAAACTTCCCCTACCCCTCCAGCTGTGCCCAGCCCCACCTTGCCACAAACGTAGACCACGCTGGTGTCGGGATCGTAGAAGGGGAGCAGAGCCCCATTGCTTGAGTCTAGCTCCTGCAGGGCCATAGGCTCCTCGAGGTTTTCCTGGTACATGGGAGGCAGTTAGGCCAAGCTAGAGTTGTCCATACCAACCCCAGATGGGACTGGCCTTAACCAGCCTCAGATGCCAGCCAACAATGCCCCCCGACATGAGAGGGCTTCTCCTGTTTCCAGGCCTTTACCCACACAATGTAACCGAGCAAGGGAACCTTTCCAACCCTATGGACCTACTTTTCCATCCCCCCCAGGCCTGAAGACTTTTCTCAAGCCACTAATCAAACGCTGAGAAACCCCTACCATGGGGAGCACCAGTGCTGCCTCTGAGGAACCTTGGTTACTGTGCACAAACACAGTATGGAACAGATGCTTCCTGGCAAGGACTGAGGACCCTGATGAGGTCAGGGAGCTCTGCACGGCCCTCGAAGGCCTGCTGGAAGGTCTTTTCCATCCACAAGGCAGGCTGGTAAAGATATGGAGGCAAAGACATGGGAAATACTCGGGGAATGTCAGGGAGGGCCAGAGATGGCAGGGCAGGAGAGGAGAGGCTGGCATGGTTTTGGAGCCACAGTTCTCTCCAGAGTGGCGCTTGCCAGCCTGCTCCAGGGTGATGCTGCCAGGGTAGGGGCCCAGTTTCAAGCCTGCCCTCTTAGGCTAATCATGCCCACTCACTGGGTCCCAGAGTGCCAGCTGCCGCTCGCTCATGCGGCTGAAGCCCGTGGTGAACACCTTGCCGTCTGCCAGGAAGATGGCCCGCATGGGCCGGGCCCCCTCATGGGCTTTCTCCCGCTCCTGAGGAGGGATAGGTAGTCAGTCCAGCACCCTGACCAATCCCCTGCGTCTGTCCACTGCCATCCTCACCCTCTAGGGCCACATACTGCCACCAGCGTGCCCCGGCGGGGGTCGATGATGCGGACACTCTTGTCCTTGCACGCTGTGCAGAAGAGGCTCCCATTGCGGTTCCAGCTGACGTTGTAGATGAGGTCAGGGTGCAGGGTGTCCAGGCGGTACAGCTCCTCCGCAGTGCCCACATTCCAGATGAGCACCACATTGTCACAGCCTGGCAGGTGATGGACCATCAGCTTAGGGCTGGGCATGCGGGTGGGGCCATCAGGACACCAAGGCCTCCCACAGGCCTCAGCTTCCCTATCTGTCAGCTGGGTGTGGGAGAGGCTGCTAGGATGTCCCAGAGGTGCATATGTGAAGAGGGAATGGGGGCAAGGCAGGGAGGGAGCAGTGCTAACCTGCACTGAGGAGCACATTTCGGGCAGTGGGGTGCCAGGTGATGATGCCCACGCGCTTGGTGTGCCCCTCCAGCACCACCACTGGCTCCGTCAGTGGGGAAACCAGACCATTCTCTGGGATCTGCCACACCTGCGGGAGGGATGGGGATGCTGGGCTGCGGCCTCTGCTGGTCCCTCCTACCAGCCGCCTACAGCCATCCCCGAGACCCCTGCGCTCACCATGACTGTGCAGTCCTCTGACCCGCTGGCAATGACTTCATCATTGTGAGGACACCAGTCGATGTCCAGCACAGGTCCTGTATGCCCACACACTGTCGGGTAGGCCTTGTCAATGCGGCCCGTCTGCAGGTGGGGGAACAGTCAGAGTGTCTGTGCTCCATCTCTCCAGAGCCTCAGTCCCTCCCGGGAGGAGGAAAGGATGTGTCTAAAGGGACTCACAGGTGGTCCACAAGGGACAGTGCCCAACCCCCGCCCTCTCCAGGAAAGAAACTCAGGGACAATAAACACTTTTGCCACCTTCTTCAAAACCTCCTGGGCGGTAAGTATGGATCAAGATACCTGCCCAGCAGGGAGGAGAAAACAAGGCAGGCCTCTGAGGTGTGCAGAAGGGCCAGAGTTGTGGCTAAGGTGCCTGCAGTCTTTGCTCCGGGCTCCCTCCCAACCCTGGGGCCCACCTTGTTTAGGGGGAGCACCAGGAAGGCACCCCCGCCGCTGGCCTCTACAATCACCGCCAGGAACTTGGGGTTCACTGCGCAGAAAGTGCTGTCCCAGGTAACACGGGACACTCGAATGTCCTCATAGCACTGGTCATTCTTGACTGGCTGCCCAAACACATGCCGGAATTTGCTCTGCCGCACTACCTTTCGGAAGGACATGTCTGCAGGGCAGAGAGGTGGGGATCATCTTGCTGTCACGGCAGCAGAAGTCTCCCAGGGCTGCATGATGGAAGGTCGGGAGGGTGCAACGTGGCCTGGTTGTTATAACCAGCCTGGGTCTCAGTTTCCCTAGTCACAGAATAGGGTCACAGTGCAGACCCTGGCTGCCTTCCACAGGCAGTGATCTGAAGAGGTACAGGCACTGGTGCCTAGCGCTAGCCACCGCTGAGTCCTGAGTGGCTTTGCGAGACTCTCTCTGGCCCTCCCGGCTCTGCTGTGAGTCGGGGCGGAGAAAGAAGCCTTAGCTCTTTAGGTCAAGGGAAGTTCATGGATGCCTCTTCTGCTCTGAGATCTAGAAGCTGGATGAGGGGCAGGGGGCAGAGGAGGCAGGATAGGTCTTTCCGCTGTAGGGCGCCCTAGGGCCTCAGTTCTGAGACTCAGGGAAAGTGCAGGGTGCTGCAGGAAGCCTGGTACGTGGACCTCAGCAGGACGCAGGGGTGTTGCAATGGTGCTGCCAGCTGCCAAGCATCCCAGGGTGGCCTCGGATCGCGGTCCAAGCTGAGCCAGGGACCCAACTTCCAGGGACCCTGGTCCAGGAGAGGCTGGACGGTGGGGGGGGGGCTAGGACTGAGGGTGGGGCGCAAACAAGAGAAGTGGTCCGAGGACCCCCTCCCGGACCCCGCCCTCGCCCGCGCCCCCAGCCGGGTCCCGCCGCCTTTTCCCCTCATCGCTCACCGCGGGGTGCGGGGAACTGTGGAGGCGGCCTCGGACAGCTTGGGATCCCGATCTCTGGGAAGCAGGAAGCGGGAATCAGGAAGTGACAGAGGAGCGATGGGGGAGAAGGCGGGGTAGTGGATCGAGGGCGGGGCAGAGTCACGCGCGGGGAGGCGGGGCGGGGCGGAAGAAGGATCAGGGGCGGGGTAGCGGAACCAGGAGGGAGTGGGGCGGGGAAAAGCGAAGCCCCACCCTGAGTGGGCTGGACCGGTGCTGCTTCACTCAAGAAGTGGAAAGTTCCTCTGCAGCAGCCGTAGTCCGGGACGGAGAGCTGGGACTGGAGCATGCGCAGGAGTGGCTAGTTTGGGGTGAGGCCAGCCCCGCTCCCGACTGCAAGCCCCTAAGTCACCACGTGACCGTCCCCACACAGCTTCCAGGTGGTGTCTATATGGACAGTTAAAGTTCTTGGTTAAAGATTAAGTAAGACAGTGTTGGAAAGAGGGAGGGGAAAGCACCGCGGTCCCGTTCTTCGTGATGGAGACCCATGGGGGTTTGCTAGGGTCTTTTTTTTTTTTTTTTTTTTTGAGATAGGGTCTCGCTTTGTAGTTCAGGCTGGACCTGAGCTTACTATGTAGCCCAGGCAAGCCTCGAGCTCAGCAATCCTCCTGCCTCTGCCTCCCGAATGCTGGGATTACAGGCATGAGCCACCAAACCTGGCACTGTGGTATGTGGTATTGATTGCTGGTGGGTGTGAGTCACCATGCGCGTTATTATTGTATGTGGTTACCAGGATTGAACTCAGGACTTTGCTCTTACTAGGCAGGCGCCAGAACCACTGAGCTAAATCTCCGGCCCTGCTAGGGTCTTTATTAAGTGCCCAGATGGGTCCAAGGGCAGATCCCTCACACGTTCTTTTGTTCCCTGGACTATCTACATAGAGCCTGGAAGTCTGATGTAGGCCTCTTCCTTCTCTGACAAGGCGCCCAGACTGGCCTCCCCAGATCTACCCCCATCTCACCCTGGGGTCTTAGATGTCCTTTTAGGTCCCACTTTTTTTTGAGACGGGGTCTCGCTTTGTAATTCAGGCTAGTGCTGAGCTCATTATGTAGACCAGGCAAGCCTCGAACTCAGCAATCCTCCTGTCTCTGCCTCCCAAGTGCTGGGATTACAGGCGTGAGCCACCACGCCCGGCTAGGTCCCACTTTTAAACTGGTGATTTGGGGCACTGGCTTCCTCCTCATTCGTTCCTTGTGCATCTCCGGGGTAATGCCTGTGTGTCCCTTTCCCAGAAAGGTAAGGGGAAAGAAAAAAGGGGCGGAGAAAAGGAGGCCGCATCCTAGTGCTGGACAGTGGGCTGGGTATGTGTCTTTTATCTCATTCCCTTCACCACCCTAGGAGGACACTGGCTCCTAGAGGGCAGGTATTTGCCTAAGGCCACACAGTTGGTGTTTAGTCTCCATCTGGCTTCAGTGCTCCTTAAACCCGAGGCTGACCAGGCAGGAAGGAACCAGATGCAGCCAGACCCCAGGCAACAGGGCAGGGTCTGGGTAGCCCTGCCTCCACAAACCCTTCCAAACTGCGACTGGCTTGACTGAGACAGAATCCACAGCCACCTTGTCTTTCCACCCACCTTCCCTCCCCACCATCCCTTAGATCCCACACAGCCCTCCCCCTGCTGTGGCCCAGCAATACTGATCTCGCTCATCCCTGCAAACCATCTCTGGCCCCACTCCTGAGGACAGGACACTTTCCTGGACACTTTGCCCCTAGTCTTGAAAAGCCCTCTCTGTCTAGGGCTCTGCTCCCCTGGCATCTCTCTCGGGAGTCTCCCTGACATGCCTCTTACCCAGTCACCCTCTGGCCCTTACTTGTTCCCACTGCGCTGTTCTCAGTCACTGCTGAATCATCACATGTTTCTCCCTGATAGGATGTCAACAAATGGGGTACAAGGATTTTGCCTTTTTTCCTCACTGTTTTTTTTTTGCTTTTTGAGACAGGGTCTTGCTTTGCAGTTCAGGCTGGCTCTGAGCTCACTATGTAGCCCAGGCAAGCCTCGAACTCAGCAATCCTCCTGTCTCTGCCTCCTGAGTGCTGGGATTACAGGCGTGAGCCACCACGCCTGGCTTTCCTCACTGTTCTTGCAGCGCCCAGAAAGTGCCCATATGTAATCTCTTAGTGCAGGTTGAGCAAATGAATGAGCAGCAGTCTTGAGTGTAGAATTAAAAATGTTCATGTTCCCAATTCTCTGAGTCATTGTTTGACACCTCTGGAAGACACATGGGTCTCACCCGGAGAAGGAAGGAAGGAAGGAAGGAAGGAGTCTCCCGGAAGGCAACAGGAGCCCAGTCCAGTGTGTTGGGGTGATGTAGGGGGTTGTGGGGGACTTCATGGCCTTATTTCTTCTGATACAAACCTCCTCTGTGGGAACCTGGGAAAGCTCCTCTTTATCCTGCAAATCACTTCAGGGCCTGCTTGTGTCCTGCTAGCAGTTACCTACTCTGGGCGGGATTCTCCTTGGGAACCTGGGAGGTAGACATGGCTCACTCTTTAAGGCAGGTTGCTGGTGTTGGGGTTTCATTCACTGATCTACTTGCCATATTGAAAACCTTTGGGACCCCTGCCAGCAGAAAGGACACAGAAGTCCAAGCCCTGTCCTTAGGGCTTGTGCACCCCAACAAATAAGATGGGGAAAGGTGAAGGAGGTGGAGGCAGTGTGACAAGGGGGATAAACCTGGTAGGCAGTCCACCTGTCATGCGGCCTCTGGCCTATATTGGTCTCCTGCTTGGCTTGGGTCAGGGAGTGCCCGCTGGTACAATCAAATTAAAAGCTAACAGTTATTGAGCACTTATTCTGTACTTGGTAAAGAGGCAAGCTCTTCATAGACACCAACCAGTTATGAACCCCATTTTACAGATTGGCAAACTGAGTCCCAAAGAAGTCGAGCGTTTTGCTGAAGTTTTACTCTTGGTGAATAGTAGAACCAAGATATAAACAATCCCTTTGGGGCACTGGGCACTGAACCCTACCTGTGCATCTAAAAATCCCACACACACAAAAAAAATTACTGGCCAGAGAGGCATCAGGTATAGTGTATACTCAGTAAATATTTGTTGAATGGATGAGTTCACCAAACTCACATCTGCCCAGAAATCCCTCTCCCACCTGTTTTAGTCCCCATAACCCATTCTTTTCCCATACTTGGCTCTGGTAATAATTACAACCTGCTGCCCAGCAGGGGACACATTATTCTGAATTGACAGGGACAAACACAGATTGAGAGCAAGCTAGGACCCAGAACCCAGGTCTGACTGACCACACCCTGCTGCCTGATCTGCCTTCCATCTTTTTAAAATGAAACCGCCTTGGGAAGGGCAGTATATAAAATGCCATTGTCATTTACACCTGCTGGTAAGGGCATCTCACAGCTGCTGTGGGTCCCAGAGCTAAACTAGTGAGAAAGGATTGTGTGTGTGGGGGGGGGGCAGTCTTGGACACTAGGGGCTGGGAGAGAGCACAGGGGCAGGAGATGAGGAACAGGCCTGCAGCACTTCCTCTTCTTTCCTGCAGTATCTGCAGTTGGCAAAGAGCTGGCCCTGCCTGACAGACACTTGGTGACCTCTGGGAACCTTTGCCCTTTCTGGGGGCCACTGGTGCCCAGAGTTCCATGTGCTCAGATAACACCTAACTGTTCCCTTAAGCTTAGATGGGGGAGGCTGCGCCCAGTGCAGTCTATACCTGCAGCCCCGCTACAGAATCTATGTGGCCCTCCTTGGGAGGATGGGGGCCAGGTGACTGCTAGTTAAACCCTTGATGGAATCAGATTTTGAAGTCTCTTGCCAGCCCACCCTTCCCCTGTGAGGTACAGAGGTGGCACCATGCTCTCAAGCCACCTGGGTGTCTGTAGCCAGGCCAGTCACAGGAGCCAAGGTGCTGGCTCTCCCTCTGGCCTGCAGCCACCCACCCTAAGGGCCATCTGTGTATGCCACTGATGGAGAGGACATCTGTTCATTGAGCCCCTTCTACATGGCTCCTCACCTGGTCCCTCACTTAATTCTCAAAATACCCCATAAAACAGAAACTCAAAAGTAGTTTGTCCTGCCGGGCGTGGTGGCTCACGCCTGTAATCCCAGCACTCGGGAGGCAGAGACAGGAGGATTGCTGAGTTCGAGGCTTGCCTGGGCTACATAGTGAGCTCAGAACTAGCCTGAACTACAAAGTGAGACCCTGTCTCAAAAAAAAAAAAAAAAAAGTAGCTTGTCCTGAGTCACCCAGCCAGAGTGTCAGAAAATTAGACTTGAATCCCAGCTTGGTCACTCTTGCCTCTTCTCCCGCCATCTTACTGAGGGAACCCTTACCCCAGCCTCACTGTCTTCTGGGGACAGAGGACTATAGAGAGGTCTTGGCCATGCCAGGCCAGCTTATGGGCCACTGGGGCCTCTGTCTTCCGCTTGGGGCTTAAGGTGCTTGGTGGCCTCCTTTCTCTGCTAGGATTTTCTTTTTGTTGTCCTTTCTGTCTAGGCCTGACCTACTATCTTCTGCTAGCAGGACTGAGGCACACAGGAGGTGGCATCTGAAGTATCAGAGGACAGAACCCAGTAGGACATTGTCAGCAGAGCCTCAGGAGGCTGTCAGATGTCTGTGTTAGGAGCAGCCATGGAAGAGAGTGGTGCGAGCAGGGCAGGGGCTGCTGATACGAACTGTCTGGAACTTTGGGGTGGTTTGTTTCACTTCTCCCTACGGTTCCTCCAGATTTGGTGGGGTTCTCAACAGTGACTGTCTTTGAAGCTCTTGCCTCTCTGACTGGCTGGTTTCTCCCTCCTTCTGCTGCTGTGGAAGGCGTGGGCTTCCTGGATCCTCACGTGGGACCTGCATTGTGGACCTCTGTTGGTGTGACATTGCCAGGGGTTTCTCCCTTGGGGACCTCTGGCTTGGCTGGACTCTCAGGGGGCTCAGAGGAATGATCTAGGGATAGGTTAAAGGAAGCCTCTTCACAGGTCCTTGAGGGCCTCGTAGCAGAGCTCAGAGACTGGGCCTCAGGATTCAACTGTGGCTGGACTGTACTGTCCAACTGTGGCTGGGCCGTGGGGTTCACCTGAGCCTGGGCCACGAGGTCCCGTGGTGGCTGGGCCGTGGGGTCCAGGGGTGGCTGGGCCGTGGGGTTCACCTGAGGCTGGGCCACGGGGTCCAGTGGTGGCTGGGCCATGGGGGCCAGTGGTGGCTGGGCCGTGGGGTTCACCTGAAGCTGGGGCACAGGGTCCAGTGGTGGCTGGACCATGGGGTTCACCTGAGGCTGGGCCATGAGGTCCAGTGGCTGTGCCTCTGATGTTACCATTGGGCTCTGAGAGGCCACCTGTGTCTGAGGCTCAGCCGTTGTGAAACTGCCTGGCTGCTCCTCACAGAGAGCTGCAGCGAAGGAGGAAAGCATGGTGCGCAGTAGAGCACGAAGGTCAGCGCTGGCCATCAGACAGAGGAAGGGACTCAGGCAGCTGTTGAGTAGGATCAAGTAGTCAGAGTACACCAGAGCCTCCCAGAGCAGGTAGCCTGGGTAGATGTCCCACAGGAAGGCCAGGTAGAGCAGCTGTGCCAGTTGGTAAGGCAGACGCAGGATCACATAGGCTGACAAAATGGTCTTAGCCACATGGGCAAAGCCATGGCGGGCTGAAGGCTGAGGCTGGTGACGGCAGCAGGTCCGGCAGGCTGCAGCCTGGGTGAGCACATGGCAGATGAACAGCAGGAGGAACGGCAGGAAGCCCCCCAGGATCTCAAGCATACGCAGGGGCAGTTCCTCGCTGTCCCAGAAGTCCAGGCAAATGACCAGGTCATACCACCAGATGATGGCCTCAGGGAAGACTAGCCAGGGCACACTGAAGAGTGTGGCCAGCACCCAGACCCCGGCGCAGACCCAGAGGGGTAGGCGGGCTGGACGGTGCCCAGGGTACCAGTGTGGGCACAGTGTCAGCAGGCAGCGGTCCAGGCTGAGGGCTGCCAGCAGGAAGAGGCCAGAGGAATAGGACACAGCCCACAGGAAGTAGTAGAAGCGGCAGGCAGCTGTCCCCAGAGGCCAATGCCCTCCATGCTGGATCTCCAGGATCTGAAAGGTGGCTGCCGCCAGGAACAAAAAATCGGAGAGAGCCAGGCTCAACACAAGCAGGGCCAGCCTCGTGCCTGCTCCATGCCGGGCCTGAGAGCCAGCCAGCCATGCCATCAGCCCATTAGCTGGCAATCCCAGGAGCAGCAGGGCCACAAGGAATACTGTGTCCCAGCTACCCTGAGGGTAGTAGTCCTCCTCATCAAGTTCTGTGCGGGGTCTGTGGCCAGCAGCGCCCAAGTTGGCTTCCATAGCAGTGTCCATTCAGGGTTCCCAGTGTACTGCTGGTCACGGGCTGGGTGCCTGGTGAATCAATGAATGCAGGAGTGACTGAGTATAAAGGAGAAGAAAGGATGCAGTACAGGCAAATCACTGTCCTTTTTTGGGCCATTATTGTCACCTTTTAGGTAGTTGTCCTGTAGTAGGGACTTTTTTTTTCCTGCTATGTAGTTCAGGCTGGACTTGAGCTCACTATTAACCAGGGTGGCCTAGAACTCATGGTGATTCTCCTATTTCAGCCTCTCGAGTGCTGGGATTACAGGCATGTGCCACCATGCCTGGATTTTTTTTTTTTTTTTGCCAGGGACTTTAAATAGATGACCTCATGGAATCCACCAACTACCCATTTTACAGGTGAGGAGAAGTCTCACTGAGTCAGTGACTTGGTTAAGGTCATAAATAGGAAGATCAGTTCCAGGACTCACACCCTGATTTAACCATTCAGCCAGAGGAAATCTGTGTCTAAATAGACTGAACTTGAGACATTAAAACATATTGGTAAAGCTTGTGAATCCCATTTAAATAAAGTATGGTGGAACTTCTTTTTATATTTTTTATTTTTGAGACAGGGTTTTGCTTTGTAGTTCAGGCTGGCCCTGAGCTCACTATGTAGCCCAGGCAAACCTGGAACTCAGCAATCCTACCTCTGCCTCTCCAGTGCTGGGATTATAGGCGTGAGCCACCACGCCCGGCACTGTGGTGTGTGGTACTGATTGCTGGTGAGCAGGAGTCACCATGCATGGTATCGTTGTATGTGGTTGCTGGGGATCAAACCAGAGAACTTGCACTAGCCAGGCAGGCGCCAGAACAGTTAAGCTAAATCTCCAGGCCTGGAACTTCTATATGAACTAAAATGTGGTGCTCAGATTAAAGACCAGGAGAGCACCCTTAGAACTCCAGGGATTGCAGCTTGAAAACCACTTGGAGCCAGCCATAGTGACATACACCTCAGCACTCTGAAGGCTGAGGTAGGAGGATCCTTACAAGCTTGAGGTCAGTTTGGGCTGCATAGTAAATTCAAGGTCAGCCTGAACTGCATAGTGAGACCCTGTCTCAAAAAAACAAGTAAGGCCGGAGAGTTAGCTCAGTGGTTCTGGTGCCTGCCTAGCAAGCCCAAGGTCCTGAGTTTGATCCCTAATAACCACATACCACAATACCAGGTGTCATGACTCATGCCTACCAGCAATCAGTACCACATACCACAATGCCGGACCTGGTGGCTCACGCCTGTAATCCCAGCATTTAGAGGCTAGAGGCAGGAGGTTTACTGAGTCCGAGGCTTGCCTGGTCTACATGGTGAGCTTAGAGTCAGCCTGAACTACAAAGCAAGACCCTGTCTCAAAATAAATAAAATAAAATAGTAAAAAATAAATAAAAAGCTAGACATGGTGACACCTGTAATCCCAGTACTCGAGAGGCTGAAGCAGGACTATCACGGTTTCAAGGTCAGCCTGGGTTAGCAAGACACTCTCAAAAACAAACAAACCAGGGGCTGGAGATTTAGCTCAGTGGTTCTGGCACCTGCTTCGCAAGTGCAAGGTCTTGAGTTCGATCTGGGTTAACCACAGAATTCTGGGCGTGGTGACTCACGCCCACCAGCAATCAATACCACATACCACAGTGCTGGGCGTAGTGGCTCACGCCTGTAATCCCAGCACTCGGGAGGCAGAGACAGGAGGATTGCTGAGTTCGAGGCTTGCCTGGGCTACATAGTGAGCTCAGGGCCAGCCTGAACTACAAAGCGAGACCCTGTCTAAAAAATAAATAAATAAATAAATAAATAAAAAGCCACTTGTTCAGATCTTCACAAAACCCCCTTATGTCTGATGGCCCTGGGTTCAAGTGTTTAAAATTCTAAAAGGGGTGGGGCTGTTGGAGAGTGCAGTTTAGATGTTTAAACTGAGTTCTGAGCCCCAGGGTCCGGTGGCTGTGGCCAGTAGCCTGTTGGGCAGCAGTTCTAGTTTGTTGAGCTCACCTGTGGCCTTTTCTTGCTTCCCAGAGCTTGGACTCAGGTGCCCCTATTTGTTCCCTACTGCTACTAAATAGAGAAGAGGGTAGGGGGGCTGGTAGTTGATGAGGGTGAGGCGGCCTGGGACCACCCAGGCCTGGAACCCAAGATGTCTGCTGTATCCACTCCAGCTTCCCCCAAAGCAGGGTCTGTCTGAAGGTGGAAGGAGCCCTGACAGGGCAAGTAGGAAAGTAACATGAGGCCCAGCAAAGATGGATCCTGCGTGGGCCCATGGCTGCAGTGACAGGGCCTTGCGCCCCAGGGCCTCCTCACCGTCAGGCTCGGTCTGGCAGACCCCCCCTTAAGTCAGAGCCCTGGGCACCCTCCCCCATGCCCCCCGCATGCCACCTGGCTTACCTTGAGGCACAGGCTGATGGCTGGAGGGAGTCGGGGATGCTGGCCTGCCCAGTGGTCCAGCCGCCTGCCTGGCCCCCTACAGGGGCCTGCAGCATGGCACCCAGAGACACAATGGCGGCAGAGCAGGAAACTCAAGCTGAGATGACATCAATTATTCATGGGGCTGCTCTCTGGGAAACCCTAACCCTGGTCCAGTAGGGCCAAGTGACCACTGAGGGCCTCCATCCTCACAGCTGAGCCCTCACACAGGGTCCCTCGTGCTGAGGACAGGCTGTGTGCTCCTCAGGGCCCAACTCCTCCAGAGACCCCTGGCTCTCAGTCATCTGGGAGATGGCCTCCTCCCGGGTCTCATAGGCCTCTGCCCTCACCAGGACGGCATCCCACAGGGGTGGTAGGCGGGGCTGCCAGAGGCCCATACTCCCACACCCATCCCTGCCTCAACGGTCTTCCCTGGTCCTCCCTGTCACACAGCTGGGCTCAGTGTGTAACTCTTCTGCAGTGCTTCCCCCATTTTATAGATGAGAAAACTGAGACTTGGAGAACTTGAACTTGACTTTATCTCCTAGTTGAGCAGTGGCCAAGCTGGGGTCTGAAGCTTGTGGCAGCTGCAGTGTCCTGGCGCCCTTTGCTGCTGAGGACAGAGATGGTGACCCATTTGACTCAGGCAGAGGGCAGTCTGAGGTCGTGGGCTGCCTACCTCGCTTACCCTAATCCTCCTCAGAGCCTGATCCCAGGCAAGCACCTTGAAGACGGCACATAAGCAGCTCTGTGGCTCTTGGAGGCCATAGGCGCTCAGGAGAGCAGCAGCCTCGAGCCTGATTGTCTATACCCACATGGCCACAGAGCACAGTCCAGGCCCTGGTCCCGGCTCCCAGAAGACCCCTCCACAGGCGGTGACTCTGGGTAACAGTGCTGAGGGGCCCCCTTTCACCAGGAGGAAGAGCAAGAGGGAAAAGTGGCCCCGAGGGTCCCAGAAGGGGAACTCAGGGGAGCAAACCCCTGTCCAGGACCCCAAGTCTCCAGGAAGCAGCAAAAACCCTTCGAAGACTGAAGAGAGCAAAGGGGAGCCATCCCCAGGGCCCCCTGGGCGCGCCTCTCGCTGCCAGTCCCACCGGCGTCGTTCTGACCCCCAGCAGGACGCTGCTCAGAGGGCGTATGGGCCTCTGCTCAACCGCATGTTTGGGAAGGTCAGGGGGAACCTGGGCTGGGCTGGGGGAAGAGGGGGTGGAAATTCATTTCCCAGTCTCAGCCCCTCTGCCCCTGAGTGTCCGGGTCCCCTCTCCCTTCTGGCCCAGCCTGGGAGAGCTTGCGCTGTGGGGGGCGGGGCTCAGGCCCGGCCGTGCAGAGGCAGAGCCAGCCTCACAACCGGACTCTGCCTCTTGGAGTTCGTGGGAGGCTCCAGGGCCTCCAAGGAGGCTCTCTGCTCCAGGTGGCCCACTCCACTTTGCCTGCCCTGGTGGAGCTGGGCTATCCTAGGCAGGGGCTGGAGAAGGAAGGACAGAGCCGTGGCTGGCCTTGGGGACATGCTGGATTATCTCTCTGCAGGACCGTGAGCTGGGCCCCGAAGAGCTGGAGGGTGAGTGGCTGTCTGCTTCTGGGGACTTGAAGGTGTCCCCGGGCCTGGCTCCCTGGCCTGACCTCCCTCCCCTGCAGAGCTGCAGGCCGCTTTTGAGGAGTTTGACACCGACCAGGACGGCTACATTGGCTATCGGGAGCTGGGCGACTGCATGCGGACGCTGGGCTACATGCCCACGGAGATGGAACTCCTCGAGGTCTCGCAGCACGTGAAGATGCGGAGTCAGTGACCGAGCCCCACGGGGTGGCTGGGGCGGGAGTGGCCCAGCTGAGGGGTAGCGGTGGGGTAGGCTCTCTCGGGTCCTGTCAGTGCCTGCACAGCCTTTGGCTCAGGGGCTCACTGAGTGGTGACAGCAGGGCATCTCCAGTAGTCTTTTAGTGGTGACGGTTTGGGGGAATGCTGGCAGGACATTGGTCTCTTCAGATGCAGGGATACTGGGTCCAAGCTCCAGCCTGTCGGAGGGGGCAAGGATGGCAGCAGGGTGATCCAGAAGTGGCCTTTGGGGTGGGTTTAGGGATCTGGAGTTGGAAGACGGGTCTGGTCTCTATGCGCCTTCGGCCTTCCACCTGCCTCCCTGGCCACCGCCTCTAACTTCGCGCTGAAGGGCTGCTCTCTTTTTCTTCTCTCCCACTGTACCTCGCTCTACACTGGTGGTGGCTGCCTTGGTGAGTCATCAGGAATCAAGTCTCCAGAGGCTCAGTGAGGCCTGGAGAACAGAACCCTGGCCTAAGTGCTGAGAAGCCTTTGTGCAGTTATCACTGGCTGGTTTGTCACGAGGCAAATATCATATTCCTTTCCTTCTGGAACACCTGTGGTTTTTCTCACAATTTCTAAAATGAGCACAAGGTTTACAGCTGTTGTGTCTGTTTGGTGTTGGGCTCCTTTTCTTTCTCCCAAGGCTGCTTTCTGCCACTAATGCCCTACAGGCTGACTACCTCAGGCCAGTCTGAAAGCCCGATTCCTGCTGCTGGTAGGCCATGAACTCCAACCCCACAGCAACCTGGAGAGTAGGTTCTCAGTCCCATCCTAGGCCAAGGACGGAGCTACCCCAATCATGCATGTCCCCACTGAGCCAGGATTTGAACCTGGGCTGCCTGCTCTAAAACATGGCCTCTTTCTCCCCTACCTGGTGCTTTGCTGAGAGCAGAGCACTCTTGAACCCCCCAGAAGTCTGAGTTTGGGACTCGGGCCTCCCACCCCACTGTGGGCTGAGTCAAGGGTGTGTCTTCCTGGATGCAGAGCCTGGGGGGTAGAGGAGCGAGTTGCCTTCATTTGTTGCCTTCTTGGCTCCACAGTGGGTGGCTTTGTGGACTTCGAGGAGTTTGTGGAGCTGATAGGCCCAAAGCTGAGGGAGGAGACAGCACACATGCTGGGGGTGCGGGAGCTGCACATCGCCTTCCGAGAGGTGTGGTGTGTGGTAGGGGCGGGCAATGGGTGGCAGGGCTGGAGAGCATCCTTGCTGGGAGACTGGGCCTCTGTCCTGCAGGTTGAGGGCCCAGGACCTAGGGATGGGTGGAAAGAGTTCAGCTCCTTCCCCGTTGGGCACACCAATCAGGGACACTTCTGAAGTAGGAGCTGCCATCTTGGCATGGGAGGTTGGGGAAGGCAGAGGTGGGTGAGACGGGTGCGTTGGCCTTCAGGCAGTGAGTGGCAAGAATGGGGCTGGGCACACAGGTGACTTGGGCTGGGAAGGGCTGAGTCCTGCCTGGTTCTTAGTTTGACAGGGACAGGGATGGACGAATCACAGTGGCAGAGCTGCGGCAGGCAGCACCGGCTCTCCTGGGGGAGCCACTGGAGGGTACTGAGCTGGACGAGATGCTCCGGGAGATAGACCTCAATGGGGACGGCACCGTAGACTTTGACGGTGAGTCCACTTCCGGACCCTTGTCCCATCCCTCCAGCACCCCAGC
Organism: Thryonomys swinderianus; assembly: GCA_004025085.1. Classification (NCBI taxonomy): domain Eukaryota; kingdom Metazoa; phylum Chordata; class Mammalia; order Rodentia; family Thryonomyidae; genus Thryonomys; species Thryonomys swinderianus. The sequence continues at coordinate 96,213 of PVIC010001142.1, forward strand.
AGAGGGAGCCCAGCACCTCCTGGAACCCCTGACCTGGACTGGCCCAAACTTTGTCCCTTTCCTCCCCAGAGTTTGTGATGATGTTGTCCACCCACTGAGGCACCAGTCGGGAGACCCTGTCACCCCTGTGGCCTGAGACACAAGGAGCTTCCAGGCTGCACCCACTCCTCAAAGAGGTTCCAGAAGAGCAGAGACCCAGCAGCCCCCGGAATACTTCTGTCCTGGGCAGCGTCTCGCTCCAGCGTCTGTCTGTGAGGTTACCTACCTATCTTCATCCTTGCCACCTCCTGCTTGAGCGGCCTGGAGAAAATTTGTGCTCAGCTGCCTATGATTCCCCATTGGGAGCAAGATCTCCATCTGTCTGCACTTTTGGGAGGTAGGAGTTCCTGGGTGCTGGCAACATTCAATGATGGGATTCATAGTAACTGAATTGAGTGGGTGGCCAGACTTTTCCCACTACTTATGTGTGTATCTTTTAAAAAGTGAACTTGAGTGTGAGAATTTAGCTCAAGTGGTACCATGCCTATCTTGGAAGAACGAGGGCCAGAGTTCGATCCCCGGTACTGCCAAAAGAAAAGAAAAGAAAAGAGAAAACAAAACAAAACTGAACTTGAAAGGTGTGAGCCTAGATCCCAAAGACTTGTAGAAAAGGAGCTGACTCCATGGATTTTCAGATCTGGATAAAAGCTTGAGGGGCTGGGCTCCAGCATCCATGAGTTGTAGAGACCCATCAAGTTCAGGTGGCAAGAAACAAATTTCTGGGGGCTGGGGATTTAGCTCAGTGGTTCCAGTGTCTGCCTGGCAAGCACAAGGTCTTGAGTTTGATCCCCAGTACCACATAACACAATGCCAGGTGTGGTGGCTCACGCCTGTAATCCCAGCACTCAGGAGGCAGAGGCAGGAGGATTGCTGTGAGTTCGAGGCTATCTTGGGCTACATAGTGAGTTCAGGCTAGCCTAAACTACAAAGCGAGATCCTGTCTCAAAACCTTTAAAAAAAAAAAAAAA